>MIQA02024027.1:0-43203 GCA_001887855.2 Sclerospora graminicola
GGCAAAGACGTCACCGTCCTCGGCAATGAATCTAGCGAGCGTAAGCCCGCTAGAATTGCTTCGCCGTTAAGTGATGGCAAAGTGGATTCTGACGCTGTCGACTAGGACAGCGACAATTCCATCATACGGTGGCATGAGGAGCGTAGAGCTCCTCCTTGTCCTCGCCAATCGCTTGGTCGTGACGACGACGACTTTGAGGTGGCAGGTGGTGCTCCACCTGCCAAGAAACAACTCGCAGAAGCGGCTTATGCTGTTTCTGATTCACCATGTCGTACGGAACCTCATGTTCCGTACAAAGTGGGGTTTTGGACCCCAGCGGACGCTTGTGCCCGAAAGTGGTGGACACACCAAGCGCGATTGTCAATACCCGCTGTTTGACGTTAACGCGCTTGATGATTGCGAAGACCTTCGCAATCATAACTTTAATCGAAGTACCGACGATAGACGTCGGTATTTTATCGACCTTTTCTATCAGGCTCGTTATTATAACGAACCGGAAAGGGTCGCGAAAGAACAGGGACGATAAGGACGCCCTGACCCAAAGTTGGAATGCCTTTGGTGAAACTACAACAAAGGCCCCACGATTACGTGAGCAAAGTTCACGTAAACCGCGAGCGCTTCTTAAAGCACTTACGCTCAGGTAATATGGAGTTTATTCATTTTACCTGCATCAAAGAAGGAATTTCTTGCGGAGTTTCTTCTCACTTAGCTTGCCCTTGTTGTCCCAAGGGAGCTCCTCGTCTTACCAAAAAGGAGCTACGAGGGTACCGAGGTTACTCGGTACCCGCTAGTGTTAAGGGCCTAATTGATGACCTTAATGCATCAGCACCTAGTGCTGATACTTTGCAGCCATCAACACCTAGTTTTGATGTACCACCAGCATCAACACCTAGTGTTGATGCTTCTTACGAGTTTGAGGAGAAGTATCCTTCTCAAACTCTTGCAGGAGGTCAGGGGCATCCGCCCTTAGCACCTCAACCGGTTCCCAAGAGTCAAACTCTTGGGAATACCCCAACCAGCGTACCAACTACTCGGTACGCTGCCCCTTCTTATAGGGAACCGAGTGCTTCGCTATCAAGCGCTCGAGAATATAACGCTTATTCCCCTGATTATCAATCAGGGGTGGCGGGGGTTGGAAATTCCCTCGGCGTTGTTGTTGCGTAGCATGGTTCGCGGCTCCGCAAGCTCGAGAGGCATTGTGCAAAGAGAGCGCCGATATGGCGCACACGATGAGGACGTATCGTTCTCATCGCGACGAGATTCGCGTCATTTTGAGCGCTCATCTTGCCATGCAGCAGAAGTATGATCTTCTGCTGGTACTTTCGGATTTTCAACTTTGGTGTGTGTATCGGGCGGCAACGTTCCAGCTCAATGTCTACTATGATGGATATACTCAACAAGGAAGGTGCGCCATGGATCGACATTGTGGTGCACCTGGGAAAGGGGTCAAACATATTGTGTGGGGGTGCAGTCAGGCCAAAATATTTTGGCTCAGACTATAAAACAGTTGCTGGTGGATGACAGACCATGAGGTCCTTCAAGCACAATGCCATTTGGCAACAAGACAAGCGCCTAGTATTTCAGAGACGATGATGGACAGATTACGACACCGATGTTGTAATGGGGTGCCATTACATAAGTGATATTTAAGTTGAAATATTACAGTTCAATTTCAGACTTTCTGTCTGAAATGCGAAGATTGGATTATAAGTTGATATAATCCACCCTGAGAACAGATTCTGATATAATTAACGAATCTAATAAGAGATCTAATAATAAGGATATCATTAGATCAGTTTTACATTACATGTTACTATGATTAGTCTAGATCTAATTATACTAGTTAGCTGTTAACCATTCCTAAATATGTTCACTCTTAAACTTACCTTCTTGTAGACACGTGGCCTTAAGTATATATTAATAATATATTTAAGAGAGACTATTGAATTAATTAAATAGTCTACGCTAAAGTTTATCTTAATTAAACTATACAGAACCAAATTACATTTGGTTCTGACCAATTGCGCGCTTCCTTACTTGCAATTCAATAATGTGTGCCTGTTTCAGCTAGCCTGTTACACCTGGTAGCACTTAGTGGTCCGTCTTAACGACCACTGTTCACACGTTCCGCTAGTTAACTAGCGTAGCGAAGGTTTAAGAGCCGCCCGACCGTCATGACGACGGTCAGCGATCGTTAGCGCGAGCAATGCTCGCGCAAGATTTAGGAGGGAAAATTTCCCTGAAGGACACAAAGAAGTGTGGACACCGTGGTGGAGATGATGCGGACCTTAGACATCATCACCATCCTCCGAGGTAAAACCCCGGAGGAAGATTTAGAAACGGTTAGACGTTTCAAGAGGATGTACATAGATCTTCAGTTTCGTTCCGTAATGCTACGGTCGCCACCAACAACGCCCACAGCGAGCGTTGAGGTAGTAAAGGCGCGGATTCCGCCCTTTACTGGCGAAGGATGTGAACCCCTTCGTAGATGTTTCTCAGAGGTGGAAGTTGACATCTCTTCGCAAAAGATTGTGGACTCACGTTCACAAGCTTATTTTGCTACCACATGCCTGGGGGGTCGAACTAGGGCATGGGCCATGAGCCGCAGATCCACAGATGGATCTGCGTTCCTGACGTATCAAGATTTGAAAGCTGAGCTGAAGCTCAATTTCGAAGCTCCAGAGATGGAGCTTAGTTGCCGTGAAGAGTTCATTGAACTCAAGCAGGGTAAGCTTAGTTTACATGCTTACGCTAGAAAATACAATATTTGTTATAAAATATTGTATACGAGCCGGTGCCCCCCCATGCAGGTCACTGGTTTTATGAAGGGACTGAATGACGGTCCCATCAAGCAGGTTCTTCATCGAATTCCGCCAAAGACTCTGAGGGATGCTATAGATCAAAGCATCCGAGAGAAATTCAGCATGCGTTCAGCGTCAACGCATGCTGGGAGTAGTCGAAGGGCTCAACAGCCTTTCGACTTTAACATGCCGCCAGTGCAGCATGTTAATAATAACTTCTCGAACAGACGAAGTTCACACTTCGTCCCGCGACACCAAAACCCGCGCCAGAGCGCGGGCGGAGGGGGTCCAGAACCGATGGATCTATCGGTTTGCAGTTGCCTCGACACCGAGGAAACGAGACCCTGTGAGAATCCGGCTGTATCTAACGATACAACCGCAGAGTCAGACCCGTTGGTGGGTAGCGATGGCACCACCAAGTCTGCTCGATTTTATCAGCGGATGGTACACCCGATGATCAAAGTCCAGAGGGACTTTTAAACGCAACGGAAGAGTCGTTGCGTGTCGGTAACGTGCGCAATACGGGTGAAAAACACTCCCGTGTTGAAGTTACTACGACCGATGACGGTCGTGGTATAAAGAATTTACACACGGTGGGAAACACCCACCGTGAAAACAATGAAACCGTCACGGATGTAAATAATGTTCGTGTCGAAAAAGAAGAACTCACAACTGAGAGCTGTCGTGACTGCGTGAATACCATGGTAGACAGTGGTCACCATGTTGAGGATGCCTTGTGCACGAGTGATAATCACCGTGCAACAGAACAGGCAACAGATCAGACGAGTGCGTCTGATCATGCGGTTGTGTCCGTCGAGACGATAAACGTCTTGACACAGACAGAGACTGGATTAGCTACCCAGTCTCTAACACTTGACAACCCTCCGAACATAGGTTCGGAGGTGATGGCTCTTCCAGCCTTGAGCTGGAAGAAGTTCGTGAAGAACTTGCGCGATGATCAGATCGATCAGATCTGTGTCATCGTCGCAACAGACGATGTTGTATATATTCGTGAACGAATATCCACATTGCAAGCAAAAGACATTGAGAACGAGACCGCTCCCAATGAGCAAACCAAAGTTCAGCGCTTTGAAGCGCAGAGCTGGGAGTCGCTTAAGGCGACTTCCCCATACTATGCGGTACTTTGGGAGTACGCTGACGTATTCCCAGAAGAAGTACCTTGTGGGCTCCCTAAAGATAAGGGAAGTAGGCACGAGATTGATCTCGTGCCTGGTACGAAGTACTGTGTCACGCGGCAGTGGTCATTGCCGCGTGACCAAGTTAAGGCGATCGACGAGTTCTTTGAAACTCGTCGTAAGGCGGGACATGTGCGGGAGTCTACCTCACCGCACTCCAGTCCCACCTTTTGCGTAAAGAAATCCACTGGTGGGTGGAGAATCGTTCATGCTTTTAATAAGCTGAACGCAGCCACGGTACCGGCGCAGACGCCGATACCGCGGAAAGATGTCATCATAGATGGCATGAGCGGGAGCACCGTTTTCAGTGCTCTCGATTTAAGGGATGGTTTCTACCAAATCCTTATGCGTGAGAAGGATATCCCTCTCACGGCAGTAAGCACTCCAAGCGGTATGCTTTGGGAGTGGCTTGTAATGCCACAGGGGCTTCGAAATGCCCCTGCCACCTTCAATAGATGCGTCACGCATCTATTGCGCCCGGTGCGAGAATTCGCACCGAGCTACTTTGACGACGTGTTCATCCATAGTAAGGCTGAACATGGCAAGACTGATGTAGATGTTCATAAAGAACATCTACGTCAGGTGTTAGAGCTTGTGCGCAAGCACAAGCTCTATGCAAATTTAAAGAAGTGCACCTTTGGTGCACCTGAGATACCCGTTCTTGGCTGCTTTGTGGGCAAGAACGGGGTGCGCCCTGATCCGGAAAAGATCAGGGTGATCGTTGAATGGCCTACGCCAAACAACGTCAAGGAACTTCGAAAGTTCCTTGGGTTGGCGACATACTTGCACAAATATTCAATTATGCCGGTCTTATTCGACCTCTTTCTCAATTACTTAAGAAAGATGTCGAATGGCACTGGGATACCCCGTGCCAAGATGCATTCGATGCAGTCAAGCATAGCTTGACTAAAGTGCCTGTCTTGGCGATAGCCGATAACGAGCGACCGTTTCACGTCGTTTGCGACGCGAGCGATTTCGCAATCGGCTGTGCCTTGATGCAGCGCGATCACGATGATCGTGATCGCGTAATCTTCTATCAATCCCGTCAGTTGCGCCCGGCCAAGCGCAACTATCCAGTGCCTGACATGCGTCGTTACGCACGCCGTGAATTCACCACATATTTCCCAAAGAATGGCGCGTTGGCTGTCATTCTTTACTGAGTACAACTTCTCGGTTGATATAAACCCGGAAAGTTGAACGTGATAGCGGATGCGCTATCACGACGCCCCAATTACGAGACGAAACCGTCTGTAACGGAGGCAATCAGTGCAAACGCAATACGTTGCACTGCTCTATCGTCGTCACTCGTACGACAGGTACGACAAGCGTACGAAACAGACGAGGAAACTCGTCTGCTGATTGATTTCCTCAGTAATCAATCTGATCGGATGCGCGAGGAACTTCCAGAGTTCCTTCGCGCTTGCGTGCATCGTTATCGATTGCACGATGGTCTGTTGCTTTATAGCACAAACCAAGATGATGCAAGTCGAATCGTCGTTCCAAACGACGATGATCTCAAACATCAAATATTATTTGAGTACCATGATGCTCCGATTTCGGGGCATCAAGGTCGAGAGAAGACGTATGCTTCTCTCGCACGCGATTTCTACTGGCGTAACTAGTATAAATGAGTACGCAAGTACGTACACGCTTGCGAGATTTGCCAGCGCGTCAAGCCTGCGCACTCTGCGCAGGCTC
This sequence comes from Sclerospora graminicola, assembly GCA_001887855.2. Taxonomy (NCBI): domain Eukaryota; phylum Oomycota; class Peronosporomycetes; order Peronosporales; family Peronosporaceae; genus Sclerospora; species Sclerospora graminicola. The sequence continues at coordinate 5,696 of MIQA02024027.1, forward strand.
CCCTCCAATCTGTGCCGGTTCCGACAGAGTGTTGGAAGTCCATTTCCATGGACTTCATCTTTGGTCTTCCGGCCGATCACAGTTGGAAGACAGGAATTGTGGTCTTTGTGGACCGCTTCAGCAAGATGATTTATCTTGCTGCAGTGTCAGCGAATGTCACCGCTGCGCAAACAGCGCGGATATTTGTTGACACGGTGTTCCGTTTACACGGAATGCCGGAAAACATTGTCTCGGATCGAGATCCGAGATTCACAGGACGTTTCTGGCAAGAATCGTTCTCTGTGTTGGGCACGCAGTTGAAGATGTCAACTGCGGACCATCCGGAAACGGATGGGCAAACTGAACGCGTTAACCGCGTTCTCGGAGACATGCTGCGTTCATACGCGCATGCCTTCGAGCAGTGGAGTGACTATTTGCCACTCACCGAGTTTGCAATAAACAACTCGGTGCATGCTTCTACTAAGCATACACCGTTCTACGTGAATACCTTAAGGCATCCACGAACCCCGGCTTTACTTGGCGGTACGCCAAATCTAAGTGGGGGAGGGACCCGCTCAAATTTTGAGCGAGTCGATGCGCAAGTTGCAGCCGCAACTTGCGAAGAGACTGACGAGTCTTCTACTGTTAACACAGTAGAAACTCAAGCAGCTTCAGACACTGAAGCTGCTTACGCGGAATATGTGTCTGTAGCAATGGCCGCAGACAATGAAGACAGCCCATCTACTGCTAATAAAGCAGTAGATGAATTCGTATTACAGCGTCAAGCTATAATACGCTATGTAAAAGATGCACTTGCTTCCGCTTTTGACAAGCAGAGCAAAATACAGATAAGACTGGAAGGAAGAATTTAATTCCTTTCAAAAAGGTGAATTAGTTATGTTATCTACTACTAATTTGCCTACACATGCAATCAGCAACTTCCCAACACGGAAGTTGCTCCCTAAGTTCATTGGACCTTTCAAGGTCCAAAGCGTTAAGGGGGATGCCTATACGTTAGACATTCCCGCGGCCATGCGCCTTCACCCAACGTTTTACGTTGGGAGGCTCAAGCCGTACCAATCGTCTACATCTTCGGACGAGACGCATCCCCACGGCGAATGCCGTGATTCTTCAAGTCTCCCAAGAGAGGGTCAGGGCGTGTTTATCGTCCCTGTTCTTGCGCGACGCTTTCCGGTTCGTATAGTAACGAGCCTGATAGAAAAGGTCGATAGAGTACCGACGACCATCGTCGGTACTTCGATCAAAATTGTGATTACGAAGGTCTTCGCAATCATCAAGCGCGTTGATGTCAAACAACGGGTATTGACAATCGCGCTTGGTGTGTCCGCCACTTTCGGGCACTAACGTCCGTGCAAAACCCCACTTTGTACGGAACATGTGGTTCCGTACGACATGACGAATAACAAGCAGCGTAAGCCGCTTCTGCACGTTGTTTCTTGGCAGGTGCAGCGCCACCTGCCATCTCAAAGTCGTCGTCACGACCAGGCGAGTGAGGAGGACCAGGAGGAACTCTACGCTCCTCATGCCACCGTATAATGGAATGACTTGTAATCGGTCTCCAACCCATTTTGAGTAGTCCGAAGAGTTTCCATCTCCGACTTTTGTCGATCAATCTCGACCAGCAGAAGATCATTCTTCTGCTGCATGGCGAGATGAGCGCTCAAAATGTCGCGAATCTCGTCGCGATGAGAACGATACGTCCTCATCGTGTGCGCTATATCGGCGCTCAGCCCGTTGCAATGCCTCTCGAGCTTGCGGAGCCGCGAACCATGCTACGCAACAACAACGCCGAGGGAATTTCCAACCCCCGCCACCCCTGATTGATAATCAGGGGAATAAGCGTTATATTCTCGAGCGCTTGATAGCGAAGCACTCGGTTCCCTATAAGAAGGGGCAGCGTACCGAGTAGTTGGTACGCTGGTTGGGGTATACCCAAGAGTTTGACTCTTGGGAACCAATTGAGGTGCTGAGGGAGGATGCCCCTGACCTCCTGACGAAGTTTGAGAAGGATACTTCTCCTCAAACTCGTAAGAAGCATCAACACTAGGTGTTGATGGGTGCAAATTATCAGCACTAGGTGCTGATACATTAAGCCCTGAACACTAGCGGGTACCGAGTAACCTCGGTACCTTATCGGTAAGACGAGGAGCTCCCTTGGGACAACAAGGGCAAGCTAAGTGAGAAGGAACTCCGCAAGAAATTCCTTCTTTGATGCAGGTAAAATGGATAAACTCCATATTACCTGAGCGTGAGTGCTTTAAGAAGCGCTCGCGGTTTACGTGAACTTTGTTCACGTAATCGTCGGGACCTTTGTTGTAGTTCTCAACAAAGGCATTCCAACTTTGGGATCGTAATCGACAGCGTCAGAATCCACCTCGCCATCACTTAAAGGCAAAGCGATTCTAGCGAACTTACGCTCGCTAGATTCATTGCGGAGGACGATGACGTCCTCACTCTCTTCTTCGGAGTCAGATGACTCTCCGAAGACCGAATTGGGCTTCTTATCCACCCGCTCGACGGCAGGTGAAAGTGCGAAAGATGCCCCACTAGCGACATCTTCCCGCCCTCATTTAGACACTGCTTCTGCAGCGTCTACTACGAGAGACAATGGGTCTCTCGGCTTACTCTTCGACGCTACATTAGTAGCGTCGTCATGCGATGTTGGCACCTCTGCACGTGATGCAGAGGTGGAGGCTGTGTTAGCAGTATCGGTAGCGCCCTTAAGAGCGCCGCCGCGTTTCTCGGCCATTTGATTTTATGGTCGTTAATGGAATATAACAGAATACCGTTATGACCAACAAGTGCGACCATTCGATGGGCCAATATTTTGTCATATTATTGGCCAACCACCTTGAGTGGGGTGTGATGTAATGGGGTACCATTGCATAAGTGATATTTAAGTTGAAATATCACAGTTCAATTTCAGACTTACTGTCTGAAATGCGAATATCAGATATAAGTTGGTTTAATCCACCCTGAGAACAGATTCTGATATAATTATCGAATCTAACAAGAGATCTAATAATAAGGATATCATCAGATCTGTTTTACATTACATGTTACTATGATTAGTCTAGATCTAATTATACTAGTTGGCCCTTAATCATTCCTAAATATGTTCACTCTTAACTTTACCTTCTTCTAGACACGTGGCTTAGATATATATTCATATATATATATCTAAGAGATTATTTGATTATTTAAATACTCTATACTAAAGTTTATCTTAATTAAACTATACAGAACCAAATTACATTTGGTTCTAACCAATTGCACGCTTCCTCACTTGCAAAAATCAAAAGTGTGTGCCTGTAACAGCTAGCCTCTTACAGAAGCAAAAGCTTGTAGTGTCGGGTTAAAAAGACTTTGGTGGGCGTTTTGCTCAATTGGAATGACGTGGTTGTGGCAGTTTAGGAATGAGACCGTACATCAAGGTATTCACAAGACGAAGTTTGAACACTTTAACCTGGTGTGGTGTAAAACCATCGCACAGATAGCAGCGGTTGCGGTGTATGAACAGCAACACCCTGCGACACGAGTACGGGGGATCAAACTACAAGTATGCTTAGAATGTTTTCAAGAAGGGTTACGTGACCAGTCAAATGATTAACGCACAGATTACAATCTCTCACGCTGGGAGACAGTCGGTCAGAGATAGGTTTAAAAACTGCTCTTAGAAATTTTATTGTAGCTACTAGTTAAGAGAATAAATAGACTGCGATTAAACAACATCAACAACAACAACTATGCAATAGATACTAATCGTGACGCAGAAAGCTGCAACCCCACAAGCATATGGACCCACTTGGGCTTGACAACTTCGAAAGAGGAGGCCGATTCGAATCGGACATGGCTGGTCGCTAAGTGGAAGATTCGGAAATGGATGAGTCGAACTGCAGTCGTTGCGCAGCTGCAGTTAGGCTCAGGGGCGGCTGTGGTGAAGCGATCTGACAAAAAGTTGAGAATAAGGTGGACCACACATGACCGTTGATTGGTGACGATGGGAACACCCATCAAGATGGGACAGTTGATGGGTGGGACAGGCTGATTTCGTATACTATGAAAGGCGGTTGACAACGAGCTTTTGTAGTGTGAAGGGATAAGCCAAGTACCGTTATTACGGCTGGTCCCGGATATTAATGGAATGGCGAATGTCACGGTCTGATCGGACATTGGATGTTAAGTAAAGTTCACGTGGACGTCCACGACTAGACCAACTGAGACAAACTGGAGATACGGCATCAATAGCGAGGTAATATATCAGGAACAGCAGAATCCATTACCGGAATGAGTTATGAACGGTACAGATGTGGAAGTTGGATGTGATATGGAAATCCCGGCCCGATCGGCCGAGTGACTTAACTCCGCCCTAAAATACGAAGATCGGGTACATGACAGAACTGGGTATGTGGAGCGGCGAGCCGTACGAGCATACTAAGCTGAGGCAAGCGGTGAGAGTTGATGGATCCATCCAGAATTAACGCAAGAAGGTCTGATCAGGTCCAACTTCACGAGAAATGTGAGTCGGTGCGATCTTTGCATCCCGACAGGTAATGAAGGTCAAGAACATGGTCGAGTGAGCAGGCAAAATCGATGTGATGGTAACCCGGAGGTGTTTCGAAGTGATCTGGGGCTGATCGCCCTGATCACTGCCCGATCACTATGCCGATCGCTGTGCTGATCATGATGATCTGAACCGATCGGCCCCAAACCGGTTTCCAGGTGTGAAGAGAGACGGAGTTTTTAGTTAAGCCGGGTTGGATATGGGGCGAACAGTGTCTGAGAGGCAGCTCTTGAGCTGGTTCCAGGCTGCTTATCGAGAGATCGGGATGGTTGAAGATCGCCATAGAGTTTGACCATAATCAGTCCGGAAGTGGTACGGATCAGTTTGAAGGTGCAACAAAGATGGGTTAGGTGGTACTAACGCAACCGTGCGACGAAGCGAACAGGATCGAACTATGAGGCAGGCGCATGAGTTGGTGTATGGTACACTAGGTATAGGACATTGCATATATAATAACAGGTTTTGATACTGAGGTTAAGTATCGACCCTGACTCGTTCTCCGGTGAAGATTTCCACCCGAGGACACCCCCGCCTCGAGAAGGTCATCCCCTCCGACCTGAACAAGATCATCGTTTTCATCAGCGTGTCCACCTGAGTGAGTGTAACCACCCCCGATCAATGGGTACACAAGGTGAGATGAAGTTAAGTATGGATTCTATCGCACATGACGTTCCGAGAACACCCCCGTCTTGAGAAGGTCATCCCCTCCGACCTGAACAAGATCATCGTTTTCATCAGCGAGTCCACCTGAGTGAGTGTAACTACCCCCGATAAATGGGTACACAAGGTGAGATGAAGTTAAGTATGGATTCTATCGCACATGACGACCGGTCGGATGACCTGGAGGATCGGATCAGTCACCATAGTGGTGATTCATCCGATTCCGATGGCGATCAGGATCAACGGAGTACCCCCGCCGATAGTTGGTCGTCCGGGCTAGTGGGTATCCGGATTCCGCCCGCCCTGGATGTGGAAATCGGCTCCACCACATTACTATACTTATGCCACAGGCTCCCGGTGTTTTCCCGAGAGCTGAAGCCACAGACGATGGACTCCTCCAGAAACGTTTCGCTTCTATTTCTCTCGTTTATGCTTTTCTTCACGATTGGAGGAATATGCAGGCGATAGAGCGGAACACGCTGCGCCTCATCCTGTGTGCGCACCATGTAGGAGTAGATATGGTAGAAAGGAGCGATCCCAGCAGAAGCATTTGCGGCGGTGTAGCGCACACCGGGCTTGGATACGCAGTGCATAGTGGGGTTGTCGCTCGGGATACGGAGGGAACGAGTTCACGGGAGCTGGGGGTCACGATCACACCGGTACTTGATGCGGCGGTAGCTATACCAAGTGTACCCACTCCGTCGCGGCTTTCAACGCTGTTGCTTTGTCTTCCATGCCAGCGTTGATTACGGTTAGGCTAGACTGTCCGGATTCTGGTAAAATATATATGATGATATTTTTCTGCCGTCATTGTATGATAATTCATTAACTATCTCAGGTCCACGATTGCTTGTTGAATCGCGCAATACAGTAATCGCTCTCACTTCCGGCTTTTCAAAAATGATCAGTTAATATAGGCTATCCATTTTTAAAAGGAACAGCGTGTTATAGATGTTACTACCGCAAGTCTTTGCCTTGCGCTAGATGACTATAGTAAACCTGCTTGTTGGATCCGGATCCTTTGTGCATAATGCACCGTGGAGCCGCTAGCTAAAACGTTCACAAGGCCCGCACTTGATCGTCCGATTTCGTCCAATTGAATCGAGCAGCGATACATTTGTTGTTACGCTTTTCATAGAATTGTATCGCTAACACTGGCTTACATTGATATACGAGCCCCCCCGCTTTCATCAACACTTCACTTTTCGAATACTGCTGCTTTTTCACCTTGAGTCATAGCTACTGTTTGATTTAGCAACTGAATTAGAGCAAATACCCTCACTTCGGACACCGTCAAAAAAGCATTACCTGTGACCAAGTTATAATTTCAGAGATATAAAATATTACAGCAAACTTTCCAAAGAATCGATCGACCAGATGCTGATCTACATGCATCATCTCACAGCTGTGTTGCTCGGTTATAGCTGCAATGTTGAAATCTATAATGGATGTTCCGTTTCAATTGGAAGATTTGGATAATGGTGGACCCTTGTCGGAAAAATTCCACATCAGTGAGATTAACAATGGCCACTAAGAATTGTCCAGAGATACTGAAGAAGAAGTATTCATGTCAAGCAAACTATTACTGGTAGCTGTAATTAATAAATTCAACGCTGATGTTTCTTGCGGCGAATGTCCCTTCACCCGCTCTTGCAGATGTGGGCGATGTGCCAGCTCCGCAATTTGGCGTGGCAGTGATGGTCGAGATTTTGATGCACTCTCGAAACGTATGCAGGATCTAAAAGTCGCATTCATCGTAGAGCCAGATTTAAGTTTTCTCGGTCAAAAGCGGGAACAACTTACCATGTTTTCAAAGGCCCCGGTGGTAAATAATGTTTAAACCCAGAAGATACTCGCCAAGTACCTGGATGAATAGGTCGCTACTATGTTTTTCCTTACTCATTGACGAAATACCGGTAAATACGATACAGAGTTATCTGTGTATCGAATGTGGCACTTAAAATATCACCACCATCGATATATGTCGGCTCGAAATCTCCCAGTATCGTCTTATTGAGCATCACTACCTTCGCCCTCCTGGTCGTGAGTTGGTATCTTCGTTCACAATGACTTTCTTTTGAAATCGTATACGTTTGGTGGGTGACCGAAGTGACATAGTGTAATTGAGTGAGTACCTCAGTAGTGGTACAAATCAATACCGTAATCCTTATGTGCTTCCTTGCAACTGACACCAAGTGGCCAATCAGCGCTTTGCATATATTTTTCCGCAGAATTTATGTCCTTCCTGACACCGTAATATAACCAATTATATGAATACAATTTATAGTGGATCGTAAGTAATTTAACCAAGAATTGTAATTTGACAGGGTTGGGTCATGAAAAATATAGCTGTCAGGAAGCACATAAGGATTACGGTACACAATTTTCGGTAACTTATGTTCTTAAACTGGAGTACCGTATACCATCTGTCTTAGCCGACACACACGGGAACAATAAATGCCTGCACATGCTGATGATTTGCTTTGGAATGTTTTTGAAAGGTTTAAATAAGAAAATGGGCAATATATTTCGGACAAAACGACAAATTTGGGCAATTTGAAGGTCACCATGATGATCAGAAAGGGGTTTACGCTGCCATCCCTCCCAGATCGTTAATATGTAGGTGGCCTGTGGCCTCCGTTTTCACTGTATTTCATTTGGCCGCGCGCCATCGATTTGACAATGCGCGATGTCCACTCAAATGTGTCACATTGACTTTTTTGTATTCCTTACCCAAAACTGATCGACTGTGATTGGCTAAGAGTTTGTGTTGGTTATAACAATTTGTATGATATGACAGCTGTTATACGGTACCAAGTTTAAAAAGAGATGGACAGGGGAGCGGATACTGTATACCGTATTTACAAAGATACAGTAATAGGCTGTTTTCGGCAAAAATGCAAATTCAGTTTGCCTCAAACTCGGAGATAACCTGGATCTATAAACAGCTCAAATATAGAAAAAAGCTTCCGTTACGTTAGAATTTGTCTTTACTGATCGTTAAGAGTGACGTAGACTTTGCACAAGTTCTTCATCGTCTTGTCTCGCCTTATGTGTCCGTATCTCGTTCGTGAATGCTCGTAATTCCAACATGCTTAAGATAAAAACCTTGGCATCTTCATGAAAGCGCCGACTTGTGTGCCTGCTAATGTTCCTTAATTGATCAAGTGAAAACGACGATTTGATGCTAAGCACAGCTGCGCAAAGATCCAAGCTCCGATAATGGGGAGCAGGCGGAGGAAGTAACAGTGCGTCGTCAGGTACGAGACTGCGATATTCCGTTTGTAATAGTGGATACGACTGCATTGTTGGAAATGTTACGCCTTGAGCTGGATTTGAAATGAATTCATTCATTGGATACGCATCTGCTGTCACAATGACACCACCAGACGCGCGAGCAAGATCGAGACAATCGTCGCCCGCCGTAGGACAGATAAAGAAAGCGGCTTGTCCGAATTGCTTGGCAAAGTTGACCGCATCCAGCAGCTTCACTTTTTTCTCGTTATTAATACTTGGGAATGATTTGTAGTATCGTGATCCATTGTGTGGTTTCTTTTCATACAATGCCCGTAACAAATATACGTCCAGTGGCGGGAGTTCGACACTGTGAGATTTCCAGCAACTTAAGACATCTTGTGTCGTTTTCGACGAGAGATTCCACGTAGTATGGGCAAAACGAGCATAGGCAAAGTCTGCCACGTTGCGGCGGTACGAATCCGCGTCATCTTGTCGCATTCTTTGCGCAAAGTTGACAGGATTCGAAGTCACTTGACTTGTATACAGCACTCGCGTGTTTTTAATTCTACTTTTTTCTCCAATAGTGGACTGTCGAATTAAAAAGTGCTTTATATCGCGATCGCATCGAACCGTTCGACAAAGCACAACATCTGTACGTTCCAAAACAGACCGTGTAAAATTCCCAAGTATAGCCCTTGAATTCAAGTTTCCATCCATTGTGGGTGCCATGAGATACACTGGTTTGTCCTTGGGCCAGGAAGACTCTTGGACCATTTCCAGCACATGACCAGGGGAGAGAAACACCATTGGTGTCAATGGACAGACGTCAACGTACGTCAACAACTTTTTGGTCTGGATATCGTACATTTTAGCTTCCATAGCCCATTTTGGTAGCAATCGCGACCTGAGATACTTGAGTGGACCGGCAATTGCCGCACATTCCGCTGGTCCACGATTTGAGGCGGGCAGGTAAATGTCTACATCTGGACACTGTCGCAATTGGTCCAACAAGCGTGGATCGCCAGGATGGACCAACAGATTACTTGATTTTGAGGACGGAAAGAGCTTTCCACTTGTAGTACTCGGCGCGCCAAAGGTAGATGGTAACACTGTGTCCTTTTCAGCTTGACAAGCAGCTTCCAAGAAGTTTAAGTGCAACAAATCATCGGATGACACTTGCGGATTGATTGTTTCATCGATTGCTTTCCATTCTAGTGAGGTAGCAACGGACACTGGGGCTGCCAACGTGAAAAAGTCAGGCTGGAGCTTGTCTATGAAAAAAGCGCTTTGCGCGTGGAGCGCAGCGAGGTCCGAGATGACAGAGCACACACCAGCCGTAACTAACAACGCACCAAGTACGTGCATCCATTTCGTGTTTTTTATCGAGCCATGGAGTTTAAGGGGTGATGCTTTCTTGTCTTTGCTCATGACAGCTTTGTCTGAAATGGCGGAAGGCACGAATGAGATATTTGCTCTGATGGCATGGCATTGATAGGAATGTAACGAACATGTATGTTTCCAGTGTGCGATGAAGAGGGTATTAGTGGAACGAGTACAAGAAACGTATACTGTACCAATAGTCTTGTAGCTAAAAATAACTTTTTTTTCTCGCAACCGCTTTGCCGCTGCTTTATCGCCGGATTTATGGGGGGATAGGAATAGGGGGTTCGATTCTTTCCGGATAACGTTAAGTTACTCTAATAAAATGCCCTATTTTGCAATAATCGGGTGGCCCACACGAAAATATCGAGCATACCGCTGGATTCGATTAGGTACGATTCCAGAAAGGACGACTAGACGAAAGAACCAATCAGCACCTCTTTTCTAGCGCTCTCTAGCCTTTTCTTAGGCGTCCGACAAAGCGCAGTCCATACTTGTCATTCTATTCCATCACACTCTTCGTATTGATCGAACTATTGTCGTTCGAAGTCGCTTCTCCCGCCCACTGTTCACGCTGACAGAATGGCGTATTTTCCATGTCAAAACGTTGGGAAGTGGAGACAGTTTCAAATAATCGGCAGCTCAGACAGCTTGCATGGTGGTTATAATATGCGGTTTTGTCTCCTTGCGACATTAGTAGCTGCTTTTTTATCTACGATTGCTGCTGAAATTCGAGATTCAGCCTCACAGACCGTGTATATCGCTGGATCGCATCTGCAAGCGTTAAAGAGCGAACTGGGTGATGTAATTGCGACGCTTGGCGGTCCTCAGCAGTGCTCCGAGGTCGTCAATACCCGTGTGGACCATGAGCTCCTTAACGAACAAATATTGAGTTCTTGTAGACAGGAAACCGCTGGATTTGATGTCGTACAGCTCTTGCGGCCTTCTACTGAGCTCATATTGCCGACACAAACACAGACGGAGAAGTTGTGTAGATCAGCAGCGTATACTGTGTGGTTTCAGATGGTCCTGAAAGCAAGATGGCTACCCGAGTGCAGATATCGACAGTCGCAACTGAGTATTCGTTCCTTGGCAGAGACTTTGTTACGAGTTCGCGAAGATTTGGTGGTCGTACGTGTAAACGAGAAAGTTGTCGCTCCCAATGCGTCCATGTTTCGAGAGCTTTACGAATTGAATCAGCTTGCTCATGTGCTCAGTGCCAATCAAAGTCTCTTGGACAAAGTGAGCTTGCCAGTCGTACAAGTTGCTAGAAAGTTATCAGAAAGGGAAGGTTTGGTATCAGGAGACCGAAATCTTTCTGGTACGGGAGCGAAGACTGCTGAAAGTTCCCGTGAGCTATTGAGTGCCAACATCACGGACAGCACAGGCGGTCATGGTCGTGTGAGTACTTCAAATAACATTGTACTCTTGCAATCAATTACTCAATTCAACTCAAGCGATACTGCCGGCTTTACAAGCAATGACAAAATTGGTCCGCATGCGTCCTCGACCGCCACAACCACCGTGCTCACGCTTTCGTATGTCTACCTCGTCGGCATCTGGGTCCTATTTAACGGCAGCTATCTCTTTCTCATGCGGAAAAAGTGACGTTTTTTTAAGCGTTTTATTCGTCGGTGTACGTTAAGTGTCTATCTAGTCATAACTTACTGCTGTTATATCGTACAAAAAAGTACTTTTAAGTCCCTTCAACCATTATGTTCTTTCTCATTCTTTCTCATCCATATACCGGTACAGTACTGTACTTTCACGGACAATAATTTAATACAAGTAGCTCCAATTCCATCCTTTCTGAAAGATATAACCTATAACAATAATATTGACGTTGAATAAGACGACGGCAGAGCGGCTACGTGACTGTTGTCACTCCTACAGATCGTTTTGACCGTTGTGCTGAGGTAGAAGATACATATCGCGCATTGGATGATGGTGTTTCGACAGATCGTCGTCGACCTACAGGTCGAGATTGTGTCGGGATGGAAGCAGACCGAACTTCTCCGGTAGTTAAAGCTCGTCTTCGCGTCGCTTTATTTGAAAATACATTTCCGTTCGCTTTTCCAATTTCATCTTCATGATCAGGGAGATAGATATTGCGACACATTTGACACTAAAACAGGCGATATAGACAACACATTAATGACAATTATTTTCAATCAGAATTCAAAAATAAATAAATACCTTACCTGCAATAATAGTGGACTGTTGACAAACGTACAAATCGGACACGACCATGATTCCACAGGCATTAGCACTGATAGTTTACTTGAATATTGGGAATCAAAATCCATCGTCATGCAATAGGACGAGGTAGGCGACGAGCTCCCGGACATGGACAATGTCCGGCCAAGAGCACTTTCCCACGGCACACGTCCACCATAAGCCGAAAATTCATCCGTAAAACCCTTCATTTGAGCAGCAGCAGCAGAGGCAGCAGTGACATCCACTTGTAATGCCGTTTGCAAGAAAATTGCAGCGGAATCAAGTAAGAATTGTGGCCGCGAAGAATTATGGTCTCCATGCACCTTGACAAGGTTTTTATCTCCGCCATAGGCCGCATAGATCTGATCACTGTGATGTGGCGATATAAAGGAATCGTGCTCGGCCGCGACAAATAATGCTGGAACGAACGATACGGGAGCGTGCTCAATTGGCGCAAGATGCCGTAAGTCGAAATGAGCGCGCTTTTTCACGGATGAACGAATGAATTTAAGCACGATTTTTACGAGAAACCCTGGCAACGTCATACCTTCTTGACGTCCACGTTCGACAACCTCCTCCACCAGTTGCTCCAGGCTGACAAAAGCACTATCAACCACAATTCCGGCAATCGACGGGTCTCTGTCTGCATGTAAAAGCGCAGTAGCTGCTCCCATACTTCGTCCCCATAACGCGACACTTCCAATGTTCATCTTGTCTCGAAGATGCGCTACTACATCTCGCAAATCATCCCGTTCATAATAGCCAAGTGAAATATATTCTCCATCGGATTTTCCACATCCAGCCGTATCAAACGCAGCAACGGTAAGGCCAGCAGCCAAACAGGTTCGTAAGACACTTAACGCTTCCAATCGACACGACGAATTGCCATGCAAATACACGACACAAGGCACAGCTTCGGCCGTCGATGGTTTGGCTGGTTTCCAGTGTGAGCACACGAGTTTTCAAGTTGCGATCATTTACGACAATAAAATCGTTCCGGACAAACTCTTGGCCTACAAAAGAGAACGCGGTTGGTCCTAAATCCTCATACGCATAATTGGTACGTGGTGGCCGGATAATCAGATGTACCAGTTCCGTATACCCATGTTTAATAAGGTACCAGTAGCTCAGCTGGGACGACGCTTCCTCTGTCGCTTCTTGTCCTTTTTCAATACCTCCTCTCTCCCTTGAAAGTCTCTCGTCGCTATTGGAATCCGAGCTACTAGAATGTCTTTGCGAATGAGCTGATGCTGATCGTGGGACATGCCGATGATGTGCTGTTGCAACATCCCGTTCAAAGGACATCGAAGCAGAACGTCTGTCGTTACGGATAGAGACTTTATCGACGGTAGTTGATGACTCGGGAGGCAGCGAGCGCCTCATCTTGCGGGAATTGCCAGTCTCAGTAGACGTAGCGTCTCGAGACTCAGAATTGCCCATGAACAAGCGTCAAAAATAGATGCGGATATATACACACGCACACACGGGCAGGTAGGTAGTTTAGACGATAGGGAAACAGTTTGGGAGAAGGTGAGTGCGATGTGGTAAAGGACTGAAGCGAACATTTTTTATTGTAGGGAGGGAATAGGTTAACAAATCGGTTTTTTAGCGAACCCTGTAACGTTTGAGAAGGTTTTTAGCGAATAGATTTGTTCCGGCTTGACTTCAAAATTGCAATTATTTCTTGCGTTTCGACTACAAGGTGTTCGTTCTCACATCCGGGGTTTCATGCAGAGCTCGTTCAAGAGAAGTTGTGTTCATCTTTGACGTTGCAAGCAGCAGCACTATTGCCGTTTTGCAATGCATTAAGACGTCGAACATGATTTGAGTCACTTGTGTCTTCATCACATGTATTATAGAGTTAAGCGTTGTTGGTAATCAACTACCTTTAACAACTCACAATTCTCAACATGTCGCCAAGTTGAAGTTTGTAAACGCCTTTACCGGTATTACAACTTACAAAAAATTAGCCAGTCCAAATATCGAGACTTGGCTCAATATACCGGTACCAACGTAATTACGCTGTAAAAAGCTGCTCCTAAATCCAAGCGACCAACCATTGGCTGGTAGCTGCTGCGCTCATTTGAGTCGGCTAGTAATTTCTGAAATCGGACTAGAAGACAGGTAAGAGCGAAAGATTCTCTATGTGTATCTATAATTCTCTGTAACCTGCTTGTATATGAATCTTGTAGACATCAGCAGCCATGGTGAACATGCCAAAGGAACGTCGCACTTACTGCAAGAACAAGAAGTGCCAGAAACACACGGTGCACAAAATCACCCAGTACAAGGCCGGCAAAGCCTCCAAGTATGCCCAAGGTGCGCGTCGTTATAACGACAAGCAAAAAGGTTTTGGTGGTCAGACAAAACCCGTGTTTCACAAGAAGGCCAAAACTACCAAGAAGATTACCCTTCGTATGGAATGCAAGGAGTGCAAGGCCAAGAAGCAGTTGCCCATGAAGCGTACCAAACATTTCGAACTTGGAGAAAAGAAGAAATCGGCTGGCCACCAATATTAAGTGCTGCTACGCGGATCTTTCCTTGCGATTGTTTCGCTGTCGTGTAAGCTCTAGATGGGTGAAACTACGGCTGCAAACAGGTGCTGATCGGAGTCATGTCAATTTGCAATGGCCAGGGTTTAGATAACAGGTTTACCGATCTCATGAGATCTACTTTGGCGGAGCCTTCGTTCGGTTGAGCCTCTAATCAAAGTCACGGTCACATTTTTCTAGTCCAAAAAGTTGTCCGTGTTCAACGTCTTGTTATTTCAGATTTTTTGTTTTTCTACAGAATTTCCACGAAAATACCCATCATACCCAGCAAGGACTGCTGTCTCAATTTAATATAGAGAACGATACTATATTTGGTACCGTCCAGGTGAAAAAATAGCCGTCTGGTGTTCTTAAATAGGTACACACGTCGCTTATCCCTGTGGCCGAACGTGTTAAATGGGTGCCGTGTTTGTGGTACATACTACTGAGTTGTGCTTGCGGGAAAAAAAGCGGACACTCGCAGCAACCATGAAAAAGAATCGGCACTGTACCATTGGAGGAGCGACGCGATTTCACAACTAGGACAATGTACATATACTGTAAAACCTGTATTAGAACCCCACTGGGGTTATCACTATAACCCCCCCAAACGTGGGGTTATATTCGAGGGGGGGTTCTATTTGAGAAAAAAAAGAAAATTGCGTCTTGCTACGATTCATCTTGTCTTTATGTGGCATATGTGATTACTGCTTCATATTAGATTCGATTATTGATCTCCACAGGATCTCCTTTTTTAAAATTATTTCCTCTGGTTTAGATGGCGTCATTGGTGACGAGCCTTCTCAAAAGTCCAGTACAGCTGCTCGCCGTCCTCGGGATGGTCGTTCAGGAACTGCATTGCGCATTTCACATTGAATTTTCAACGATACAGCTATGGCTCTTTGGCTAGAGCTTGCAGTTCTCGTCGGGATGCGCTCTCAAAAGCCTTCAAAGTTTCGCCAATTCTTGACCTACGTAATTACAAATAATTGCGCGCAAAAATTGGCGCGCTTTGCAAGCTGCCAGTCGTCCGCAATACCGGTATTATTGTTGTTGTTATAACTATTTAGTCCAAATAACTATAGGTACACGTAGCAAAATTGAGGTATTGTGTGTTCTAGACGAAATTTCCGTGCTTGATTGATTCAATCGCGCAACCTTAACCCTATAAAAACCGCGCAAATCCTGTTATTAATAGTTTATCAGTAATAGAGGTGGTCCGGGTCTGGGGTGTAGGGATTTAGGTTTGGGGTGTAGGGCTTAGGGTCTACGTGATGTCAGCTGATTGGAATTAAATGAAATAATTGACTTGTTTTGACAAATCACCATTCTTGTATGGTTTGGGCGGTTTTAAATCTCAGGCCCAAATCACGCAGGATCGGCAAATTTGAACGAAATCGACAATACATGTAGCTAAAGTGAGGTACGGGATGAGGTACACTTATAATTTCCCTAATTAAACCGATAATAAATTTTATACACCGTACTGTTAAATTGGATGGGGTTCTATTTGAGGGATGGGGTTGTAGAATAAACCCCAGGTGGACCTGGGGTTCTGTTCAAGGGGGGGTTCAAATAGAGGGATGGGGTTCTAATACAGGTTTTACAGTAGTTATCGCTGATTTTTTTGGAATAGTACATCCACCAAAAAGGGGAGTATACGGCTAGTTCTATCACGAGCATGGTTTTGATGAATTGGAAGCGCAACCCCAACGAGCATTTATAGTTCTGGTGGCACATGCCCGCAGTGCCAAGGCCAACAAGGTTTTGTTATCAGATTTGTGTTGTTGGGGTAAGCTATTGGATATGTTGCCAGCTCAAAGTCGTTGCTTTTACCTCATTACCACCTCTGTTCTGTTTTTTTTGGACATTTCTTCAAAAAAGCATTTGCTCTGAGATTAGTATAACCTTACAAATTTTATGCTGTCTGTTTGAATTTTCAACTCCAGCTTTTGCGCGCCATTTTGAAAGGTTGAGCCAGATACGACCTCGGGGACAAGTAAAACGCCGAAGAGAGGCGTTTTGATGCCACCCTCAAATATTTCGCTTTCAAGTTGATACATGACGGAAAAGTGCGGCATGACCAACTGTCCAGGCTAAGGAGGAAAGAAGAACTTTTAAATAACCACACAAGCGTGTTTGCGCGACCGCGGAAAAATCTTTTCGAAAGCCCGACATAAGTATGATGCGTTGATCCGTCACGCTCAGAAGATATAACTGGAAAATGCGGGCGGCGACATTATAACGACGTCGTTCACTCGAATCATTATAGGCAAGGCCGAATTCTGCAGAAGCAATGGAGACACAAAAAGAAGGCTCGGCAAACCTATGACCAATTCCTATCATAGTTGAAGAAAATATGACCAAGTCAGGATGACATTTTCCGAGTTTTGAAGCTGGAGATGATCTCCGATATTGCGGCTGTCCCTGTCTTTATGTACGTCGACGTATGGTTTAGTTACTGCACGTATTTTTTTACTGACTCGATACGTGCTATAGTTACTACGAGGCGATGGCAATAGCGAATTCGCAATGAGCAGCTTCATGGAGAACATAAAGAAAGACACGATCATGAAGGCCGCGATTCGTTTTTCATTTAGCCCAGATTCTAATACTGTATTGTTGACAACGTGTTCTTGATGGGATGTGGTGGAACATGTACACCCGTCATTCCTCGTATAACTCAAAGCGTTATCTTATTGAAGTGGTCGGATCATTTTTTGTTTAAATAGAACAGGAACCAACCCTTCATCTCTTATATTACACCCAAAAAAGCGAGGTGAAGTGCTGCCCAAAATTTTGGCAAATATCCAATAAAAACCGAACAGAGTAGACTCTAGTCCACGATCCACATCTTTTCTCGGGTAAAACTGGGCTTTCTTGTCAGCAAAGGACTGACCGGGTCAGCCGATTCGGTTATGATGACCAAACAACTGAACAATGATTCGAGCATCTCGGTAAGAAAACGAGCCTTGAAAGCTTGAATGATACCAAGATGGCATGGGTGAAACCGTGAAGATTTAAAATTTGGTGGCAAAAAGTAAATTTGAAGATGGTCGTACATGAAGAACGTTCGATGATCTCCTTGTGAATCTAAAATCATTGCAGCCTTAATATGTGGTACAGCCAAATCCATCGAAAGGTGTGTTGGAATTTTGGATGATGTGATCTGAAGTGAAAACTGAATATCGAGATTATCGTGGTTTCTATGCATATTGTGAATTTTAGGTTAAGTGGTATTTTAGCTAAAACTACACTTAAAATTTACATAATATTGACGTTGGACACCTGCAAGTGGCCAATCAGCGCTTGGTATATATATTTCCGCAGAATTTATGTCCTTCCTGACACCGTAATATAACCGATTATATAAATTCAATTTATAGTGGCTCGTAAGTAATTTAACCGAAATTTGCAAAATATCATTGTATGGCAGGTTTGGGTCATGAAAAATATAGCTGTCAGGAAGCGAGGAATTATATAATATAATTGGATTTTGTGTGCTTTTTTGTTTTGTAATTGGATGCAGCCAATCCAATTATAACTAGATCAGAATTTGAAAAGTGATCACAAACTCTGTGTGAAACGAACACACCACTCCTGTTAACAGGATTGGAATGGGCTTTGCCCTTGTGTTCGCTCCGCACTGTCAGCTTTAACAGGAGTGGGTGTGGTTTTTGCACGTGTGTTAAGGTATCAAAATGACCCAAAAATGACTTCTAAAATTATTCAAATACGGTATTTGAATTATTTTAGAGTGAAATACCGGACGACCGACGCTGACACCTTGTGCGAGCTATGATTCAGCTTCTTTTTAGTGCAACCACGATTTCGGGCACTAAAACAATCCCATTTTAAATGTTTTCTAAAAAGATGCACGACCTGGGTACACTTTATAACATCACATGTATCTGATCACAAAGTCAGTGTGGAATGAACACAAAGCGCATTCCCTGGAAGTATGTCGTGTTTAAAAGATGGAAATTACGGGAGAAACGACCCTAGTGTTGTGGTATATGTAATAAACACCATCATTAGCTAAACGTCCTATATGTCTTAGAAATTGGCCCCATTACCGTGAAACAAACCAGGTCTACGTCACCGTACAGAGGTTGGTAAGATTAATCCAGCAGCTAACTGGTCTCCGTGCTAAAACAACCTAGAGTTGCATCACAAGTATAATTAAATATGTGATGTGTTATTTCTTTACGCTATGTTTCATCGTATAAAACAACGAGAATTGCAAACATCAGTCACCCATTCAATGCACCAACCCAGAACTCCGGCCTTCTCCTTCAGCTCTGGCTTCAGCTTTTTTTGGGCGTTATAACGTGGTGTATCCGAACAATGGTCAGCTATCTATAAGATGTAAAATGATTAGTATTAGTACAGCCAGTCTTTGAAGAACGCTATCATCTTTCCACCAATGTAGTTGTAATTCGACATTTCGTTGAGAATTTAGAGACAGCCAGTATATCGTCCGTAGGTTTGGTATCTTTATACAATTCAAACTTAGGTACTACCTTTGCTGCTAATAACCGGTATACCATCGGCATTCGAACTAGGATCTAGTTATAATTGGATTGGCTGTATCCAATTACAAAATAAAAAAGCACACAAAATCCAATTATATTATATAATTCCTCGTCAGGAAGCACATAAGGATTACGGTACTTTCATTTTTGTCGAGTAAGCAGCACGTCAAGCATCTACGTCCTGAGCACTTCCGCACGCCTGGCACTAATACGCCAGACGTTTTGAGGGGAGAAGACACGCATAGCAGACACACACACCCTATACTGACCGATAGGGCGGCACGACGTAACAAGAAGTATTATAAACGCACTAACCGTTGTTTATTATCGTTACATGGAGATAGGAGCGACTACGTGGCTATCTACACTTTCCTACAGGTTATGAGCCCAAGTTCCGGGGTTCAGGACCAGTTTTGCTAAGTTTTTCCAAGTTTACTCAAGTTTTCGTTCAAAGTACGATTCTCGGTGGAAGTCCCCTATACTAAAGGGAGACATTGGAATTTTTCGTTCTCGTATATTTTCTTCTCGTTTGTGGTTACAAAATCTAATTGAGTGAAAAAATGGCTGACGAAGAAGTGGACATGGCGGCTATGATGGCGTACATTAAACGTCTGGAAAATAAGATTGAAGCTATGGAGGAAAAAAAGTCGCAGGATTGCGCATCGATTATTTCACCTAAATCGAAGAGTTCGGATCATGACAGCATTTTTAAAGAAGCGGTGAAGAACAATGGCCCGTTTTGAAAACGGATGACGATGGAGGATTTAGGTGGTGACAATGGAATTGAGCGTGGTGCGCAATAGCAAGCGTCAGGGAGGAACGATCCGCGTATGTATGAAAATCAAGAGAGGAAAAATGTATGCCGAAGTGGAAATATGAAGTTTAACGATCAAGAAGATTACGGGTGAAGAGATTTATGTCGGATTGGGTGCAGGTTTTAGAAAATGGGCAGTGGATGTGGCACAACTTTCGTCTGGATTTGTGTGGACAGAGCGCCTTAAGGTCAACAAACTAAGTGAACATTTGGAGGGCGTGGCAGCCAGTTATTTCCAAGCCAACATAATGACATGGTGGCAAATATCGCAGGAGCTTTACTATATTTTGGATCAACTTTATTACGCATTTAAAGCGAACATTACACATCAACAAGCTGCAGTACTTTTCGCGCAAGAAAAGGATGCTCGGAGGTCATGGACCCAGCATTTCTTATACTTAGTAGCGCTGGCACGCGAAAGTGGATCGCATGAACGACTTATCGTTGAAAACATTGTGAAATACGCAGCTCCTGATCTGAAGATGGGTCTAATGATTCGATACAACCCACAGCGCATGGACTACATACTTCATGCACAAGAACTCATTGCGTGGGCAAAGGAATTAGAAGATGATGCAGTGAAGGTCAAGAAACAAGCAAGAAGTGTGGTAAATTTCGTTGATGAGCGAAAAAAGAAACGAACGTGTTTCACGTTTTGAATGGAAGGACAACACGCAAAAGTATTGTCGAAAAGATAACCGCAAGACGCAGAATAATTTTTTTTATCGTAAACCAAGACCAAGGACGGATGAAAATGGTGAAAGAAATTTTGTGTTGTCTACAATTGAGCATGGAAGGAGATCACAGAAAACGTCAAAGAAAGACATACTTGATGACAAAGAACTATGGAAAATTGACAGCGGTGCAAGTCGCCATCTCGTGTCAAGTGAAGATTTTCTCGAAGACGCAGTGGATTGTAGAGAAAATGAGGACTTACTTTTACCTGATGGAGCGAGATTAAGTGTAACAAAGGTTGGAAAAGTGCGTTTGAAAAGCAAGTTTGCGACGATATTACTAACGGAAGCTTATTACGCGCCAAAATTGGCAAAAAAAATGATTTCGCTGTGTAATCTCAAGAAAAAGGGATGCACACTCAAAGATACTGGAAGAACAATGGAAATGATGCACGGAAGCAGTGTACTGTTCGATGCGGAAGTTACTGGGTGTGTGTTTACGGCGAAATTAAGCTTGGTGAAAGAATTGAGTGTGTGTGAAAGTTTTACCAATATGATCATGACGACTATGGAAAGTAACGAACGTGATGACCCACAAAAAGGATCATTACACCACTTTCACTTACGTTTGGGACATCTATCTTACGATACCGTGGAAAGACTAGCCAAAGACCCGGCATCGGGCATAAAGCTGACCGACAAGCGCAGACCGAATTGTCTGACCTGCGCAGAGGAAAAAGGGACGCGTACAAGACAACCAAGGCAAGGCAGTGGGCAGAACGCACCGATTGATAGAATCGGTGGCGTTATCTGTAGTAATCTGAAGGGGCCGATTACCCCCAGAGATCGACGCGGAAACAAGTATTTGGTCGTTTTCGTGGATCATTTTTAAAATTACGTTCGCGTTTTTCCCGCAAAGTCGAAGGACCAGGCTGCAAAGAAATTTGAACATTTTTTATCGTGGTTTGAGAACGAGTTTAATTGTCGAATTCACGTGCTACGCACCGATGGAGGTGGAAAATACAGAAACGCGGATTTATTCTGTAAAAGAACTGGAGTTAGAAGGCAGATCACGGAAGCAGGAAACCCTGCTTCAAATGGTAAAGCAGAGCGTATGAACAGGACGATCTTTAACATGATTCGCTGTATGATTTTTGGATCTGGTGTTCCGCTTACGTTTTGGTCTGAAGCGGCGGAATACGCTAGCTACATTTTAAACAGAAGCCCAACACGAGCAAACGTACGGAAGATGTCTCCAATTGAGGTTCTTACAAAGAAAAAGGCGAACATATCCGACATTGTAATTTTCGGATCGCCGTGCATGGTTTGGCGTGATGCAAGAAATAAATCGCTTGGAAAACATGCAGAAAAAGCATTGAAACTTGGAAAAAGCGACAAAACAAAGGGCTACAAGGTGTTGCTTCTAAAAGACAGAGTCGTAACCACGACACGACATTTGTATCACGTGGAAACATTGGGTGAAAAGGAGATTGAGAAGCTATTACGTATGGTAAATGATGAAGTGGAGATAAGTCACGAAAACAATGGAGAAAATTCACTTCCGAAGGAGAGAACAGCCAAGACTCGCGAGAAGAAACCAAGGCAGGAGTTACAGCCAAGAAAATCGACAAGAAAAGTGAAGGAAACGCAAAGATTGATCGAAGTTGAAGAAAAAGAAAGACAGCGCAGAGAAGCAGGAGATGAAGACTCGAGTGACGAAAGACAAGCTGGAATGAACGAAGAAAATTCGTTCTTTGCGTTCGCAGTGTGCAATGTTGATAATCAGGACAGTGGAAAAATTGCTGGAACGCCGGACCCTAAGAGCTATTTCGAAGCTCATAGGGGGAACCAATCGGAGAAATGGAAAGTCGCTGAGAGGGCAGAACTGAAAGCCCTGGAAGACCTGGAAACATGGGAAATAATGAAGCGTAAAGATGGAGTAAAGACGCTACCCACCAAGTGGGTTTATAAAACTAAACTCAAGAATGACGGTACTGTGAAGAGATACAAGGCACGTCTAGTGCCTCGTGGTGATAAGCAGGTGTATGGTGAAAATTACTTTTTTACATTTTCGACAGTTATGGAGATAAACAATATGAAGGCTATTTCGATATTGTCGATTGTATGGAATGTGCCGGCGAGGCATGGAGATGTCCCGAGTGCTTATCCGAAAGCGAGTACAGAGAAAAACTATGATATCTACCTACAAATACCGCAAGGTATGGAGATTTCAAGTGACACATTGAAAAAACTGGAAGCTACAAGTTCGAAGGAGCTAATGCTCAAGTTGAAACGGAATCTTTACGGCCTGAAACAGGCAGGACGACTATGGTACGACTTACGGTGTGACACTTTGGTGAAAATGGTTTTCTCTCAGTGTCTGACAGACACCTGCATTTTCGTGAAGAATGATGAGAGAGGTACGATCGTGGTTGGCGTTTATGTTGATGATCTATTGGTTACGGCTACGAAGACAGATTTAGTGGACGATTTCTTTGAGAAAATGCAAGTTTTGGAATTGAAAGACTTGGGTAACGTGGAAAAATTTCTCGGAATGAGAATTTTAGGTGATCCTATGGATAGATACACCATCGACCAAGAGAGCACTATCGTGGAGATGCTCGAAAAACATGGACTAAAGGAGGCAAATGTGGTGAGGACGCCCATCTCGGGCTTAGAAGACCCAAAAGAATTAAATGAAATGTTGCCGATTGACTCTCGTGGAAAAGGACCTACGGTGAAGGATTTTCAGTCTCTTGTGGGAAGTTTGTCATGGATTTCACGGATCTCTCGACCGGATATATCGTTTGCTGTGCACCGTGCAACGAGGCACACGCACGCACCAAGCCTGAATGATTTTACAATTGCGAAACGAATTGCCAGATATCTGAAAGGCAGCAAGGCTCTAAAATTACATTTACGTGGAGATAGCGAAGTAAAATTACCTTTACGAATTGTCAGCTATAGCGATGCTGATTATGCCGCTGATCGTGTGGACAGAAAGAGTATTAGCGCGAATGTGAATTTTGTATGTGGAGTTATTGCAGGATCGAGCTGTAAAAAACAGGGATCTGTTGCTCTGTCGACTGCAGAGGCAGAATTTGTTGCGGCCGCTGCAGGTGGAAGGGAAGCATTGGGTTTGAAGGAGCTTTTCGAGGAATTGGGTGTGAAAACGAAGACACCCATAGTGCTGAAGATTGATAATCAAGCCGCGATCAAGCAGCTCAAGAAAGAAGCAAGCGCGGCAAGTGCAAAACATATCGACGTGAAGCTGAAATTTTTAAAGGACTTTACGAACCGTGGAATTGTGGAGCCCGAGCATGTGTCGAGGAGGAATATGGTGGCTGACCTACTCACGAAAACTTAACATGCGCCAAGAATTCAAGAACTATGTGAACAAATCGGATTGAAATGATGGTTTATTACGATTATGGCGATGATGCGCTACTGGTGAACCTACGGTTTCTATGTTTACGTTGATATGGACTGCACACGAAACCCCGGTACTCTCGGAAGGAGTGTTGGAATTTTGGATGATGTGATCTAAAGTGAAAACTGACGTTAAATTCCAGCTATCAAGATTATCGTGGTTTCTATGCATATTGTGAATTTTAGGTTAAGTGGTATTTTAGCTAAAACTACACTTAAAATTTACATAATATATACTTACATTTTTGGCGAGTAAACAGCACGTCAAGCATCTACTTCCGCACGCCTGGCACTAATACGCCAGACGTTTTGAGTGGAGAAGACACGCATAGCAGAAACACACACCCTATACTGACCGATAGGGCGGCACATTGTAACAAGAAGTATTATAAACGCACTAACCGGTGTTTATTATCGTTACGTGGAGCTAGGAGCGACTACGTGGCTATCTACACTTTCCTACAAAGTGCGCTTTCGTTCTCGAGCAAGAGCATTTAAAGACTTGAGCATGCTCACAGTTGTGTGTGGAATATTCATAGAATTCTATTCATTGTCTTCGTATCAATTCCTTTCAAAACCAATGGGTTACGATCCACACCAATTATTGCAGATCGCATTTTTCTCCAGCTGCACTGATAATAATTGACACCGTACACCTTCCATCTGAATGTCCATTTTCACCCGATATGACGGTTTATGCATAACGACAAGCTCAATAGCTGTCCAAATATCTTCGAGCTCGACATTTTGATAACTATGATGCAATTCTCGTATTCTTGTTGAATATCGACGTTTTTGATGACATTGTGATCCCGTTCCTGGTTTACTACTAAATGGCCTAAATCTTGTTCGGTACCCATTCAGCCAGCCATTGGAGCAGATACATTTCTGCAGCGCTTGTTTCACTTTCTCCGGAAGAGCTGCACACGGCTGTTGAACAAATTTTCACGCCAGTTGCATAGCTTTATGCTGTAACACAGTGCCTGTAAGCTTTGTCTCTGGAATCGACACTTTCACTTCCATCCGCCACTTTGTGTAAACATTTGTCCAATACCTGCAAGTCGTACCTTGCGTTTCTATTTGCAGCATCCGCAGAGTCTGTCTCGGTGCGGATTAAATCTTCTTATCGACAAATGTCGGCTGGTGGATAAAGAAGTTTTGGCTTTAATACGGATTCTGGATGTGTGTTACACGATGTTGGTGCCTCGCCCTATTAAAGTATTAATCAGACGGTCGACCCTGTCATGGGTTCTTACGGCAAATGGAATTGATGGCCGGCTGGGTAGATGGGCCGCATTGCTGTCTTAGTGGTCTCTAGAAGTGATCAAGTGCACTTAAAGGAGAAGAAGAGACATTAGCGGTCAGCATCACTCCAAGGAAAGAAGAGGAGGAAACGCTGATAGCAATAGCGCCCCGAAAGCAGCCACGACAATCCATTACACTCCCGCAACTAACCGTGGGACCGACGGAGGAGCTGCGCCCAACGCGATACTTTCTGACCAGGCCATTGCTGAATGTGCAATTCTTGAAGATGATCTATTTTCATTTCCAGTCGTACAAAATCCATCCTTTGCGGCGGCTCAAGCATATCGAAGTCTTAACGAATCTACCATAACAGCTGCAACGCCTCCCAACTACAAGCTCCGGGCAATGTACTAACCAGACTTTGCTTTGCCCTTGACATGTGTAAGATAAAAAATGCGGGATACAGTGACACAAAAGCCGTATTTTATTTCATATAATATATAACACGAGTTTACCTTCGTCACTTAGATCACATCACGAACCACTGCATCACGGAAAGCGGTAGCGTCAACTACTTTCTTGACTTGATTAACTCCACAACTGCCTCGACCCGCGAAGGCCAATCTCGATCGGTAAATTTCTTACTCGCAGCCAAGAGCGCCACATACTAGCAAAACGTCCATTCTTCAGTAGCTTCACAACATCAGAACTCCAAATCAGTCGTGTAACCGCTCACTTTCAACATCAGAAAAGTGTCCAGAAACGCTTACCGTAATGTCAAGGATGGACTCTACGCCAGGTCACCGTTGTCCATGACATCTCCATCAAGTCAAAGGCTATAACAAGCGAAAAGCAGCCAGAGCGTAAGCCAAGTATCGTGGACCAAGGCACTTGTGGTACCAATTACCCACGGTGTGGTTACAAAATCGATGTACGCCTCCAATGCCCTCTGTCACATTCAGCGCGTTGTCGAGGAACACATCTGCTAAAATTACACCACAGAGAGCTAATTTTCGCGTATTTTTTTGTGCACACCATCAATAAAAAATAACCTAGCCCATTCAGCCTATTGAAGACGCTTAGGAAAAAGATCACCTCTGTTTGAGTCACCTCGGTTAGAGACTCCTAACCGAAGGGCCAATCAAGTTAGAGACGAAACACCCACCTTTCAATTGAAATGGGTGAAAAAAACAGTGTCATTATGTCTGTGAGTTCTGGTTGAAAATGCTTTATAACTGAAAATCTGTTGACTCATCCGACCTCTTAGAGGTCAGTTGAGCCAACCGAGATGGTGACCACAATCTGACCAATCAGATGCTTCCATTTTTCAACCGAGCTGTTCCAGAACAGAAGTGAACTTTGCCCTTAGGACTCGCAAATGCTGGTATTGATTGTCTCTCGTTATTGGTTGGTCCGGTTTTATCGAAATTTCCCTGCCGTGTCCCTCCCTATACGGTATTTTGAATAAACAACCAACCCTAACCCGTCCTCGGTTAAAATTGCCTCCAGAAAACGACCCCGTCTCGAAAACTCTTATTCCCCGACCTGATCGGAAAGGATCACTTTCACTAAGATTACACCTTGTCACCATGAACCAATGAGTACACAAGGTGAGATGAAACAAAGGTTAATCCGGTCATTTATGATGACCGGTCCAATCAAGAGATCGATCAGGATATACGAAGTACCCCTCCGATTAGTAATCGCCCCGGACAGTAGGAATCAGAGTTCCTCCATGAACTTTCGTTTTGGATTTGGAAATCGGCTCCACCACAACATGAGAAATCGCTGCTACTATAACCGTCAATAAAGCTCTCACCACGTCAACCGCCCACACCTTCAGCACTGAAACGGACCGAAACCCTTACCGATTTTGAGAACGCGGCAGATCTTTTTTGAGCCCGCTGAAGCATGCATTGCAAAGCGTTGAAGAAGTCGATGGTGTTCAACCTATGCTGAATAATGATGACCTCTATCAACTGATACAATTGTACCGGACTATGTACTTTGACTTCTACTACCTCATGACGAGCTCGGATAGTACGTGGTACGAGGGAATGCTGTGCGACACACTTTAACACTTGCGGACGTGGTGCATGGCGTTGTGTTTCATCACGAAATCTTCCAGACATTCCTTGCTGCTACAAGAACATGCGGAAGTGATCTTTGATCGGCTATTCGTTCCCTCATTTGCTGCTTCCGTGAATTCGACAGCTCGAACATTTTTTATGTTTCTTCCCAGGGAGCCAAGGAGGCACGCAGCCTCTTCAACAGGGCTACGGGCAACTTTGGAAATTTGAGGATATCTAGCGTGTTCTTCGCCATAGCTCTACATCTGTATGGATGATTCTATCTATTTACTGTACAAGCGTAAACAGCCTTTAATAATGGGAGCACATATAAACAAATTCTGGACGCTTTACTGTTAAGCGGAGTATTCGTTTTAAAAAGGAAGAGCTCTCGGTTAACTTTGACCCTAAAAAAACAAAAGCATTTGGCGAGTGTGCTATGATTGGCTTCGTTGTCTTGGAATAATTATCCGATCCACTAAGCCAATAAATTGAATCCTCTGGATAAAGATTCGCAAAAAAGACGATATCAAATACGGGCGTGTTTATAATCACCCCCAAACCCATAGACTCACCCCCAATATACAGTAGAACCCATATTAGTTACTAAAAAAAGACAGTTGTTGTAGAGTGTACGAGATATTAAGCAACTGACACACGATAAGGATCCGATGATTCGTTACGGAGGCATGTATACGGTGGCAATGGCGTACGCTGTCTTTGCCAACAACAGCGCCTTCAACTTCTCCTGCACGAGGCTGTGTGCGATGTGTCGGACGACGTACGTCGTTCTGCGGTAACCTACCTAGGTTTTATCCTGTTCGTTCTCCTGTACAAGTACCCAAGTTGGTGTCGCGGCTGGCTGAGAGTTTTACTTCTCACGTTCGCTACGGTGCTTATGTACCTGTAGGAGTTGCTCTAGCTATTCAGCTGCTAAAACCATTGCTAGACGATGCAGTAGACTATATGCGTCAAGGTGCGCTTCTGGCTGCGGCCATTTTTGTTATGCAGGAGTCTGAAGGCCGCAACCGGAGTTGCACTCATTCGTTTTAAGTTTTAACAAGCTTACCTATTGGCTACCAAGCTCTGCGCAGGAGCGGTTTCTACAACTGGTTGGTTGATGGTGAAGATTGGAATATTTCGCGGCCAATTCTAGGGTACCTCTCTGTCCCTATGGGTGTGCAAAGACTACGAAGAGATAGTGCGTGCGGGCTCGATGGTTGTGCTGGAGGAGCTGATGGGTGTAAAAGTGACAGATATGCAGGAGATTTCATTCATTTCTTTGACCATTTTACGATTCCATAAAAAAGGACAAAGGTGTGCTCCGTCGTGTACCCGAAGTGTTTGATAGCTGTTTTAAAAGTGGTTAAATGTCTTATG
This sequence comes from Sclerospora graminicola, assembly GCA_001887855.2. NCBI lineage: Eukaryota > Oomycota > Peronosporomycetes > Peronosporales > Peronosporaceae > Sclerospora > Sclerospora graminicola. The sequence continues at coordinate 34,431 of MIQA02024027.1, forward strand.
CTACCCGTTTGATGATAAGGAAAATTTTGAGTCTAGTTTTCCCTGACCGTTTTTTTAGAAGGAGCCCTTACTACAACTGTGATTTTGGTGTGCTTTTTCGTAACTAAAATGAGTTTTACTGTAAATTGGGGGTGAGTCTATGATTTTGGGGGTGATTATAAAGGCCCCCATCAAATACACTTCCTTTTTAGTATAAAAATATTTGTAGGAGATACTATTTAAAGCAGGTTTGACGAGTAATTTTGTTCATTGCTGGTTTTATTTTGGACATATAACGAAATCAAATAAACTTTGATTTTATATACTCTAGTATAAACCGGATTTTTTTTATGAATTAAAAGTCTCTTGACAACAATGATATGAGCTTCACCACTTCCCCTGCGTGTGATCAAGTATATGAAGCGCAACAACCTGTCACTTCGCCGACGCACGAACCTGACAGTGCTGTCCGAGGGTGGCTACGTATAGCATGCCGTCGGCTACATGCGTTACTTGGAAAGTTTACGAGCAAAACAATATCCAAAGTACACCATTCTGAAGCATAAGACTACCTTGTTTCTTATGACTGTCGTGACACCACTGTTTACGTCACCGAAGCACACTGCGCCGTCGTGAGATCTACCGGTTTTGCCTCGATGCGTGTCTTAGTAAAGCTGGCTGTCACGACTAGTGAGCGAAAGATCATGCTGTTTGCCATTTGAAAGCGCACCAAAGGGACAGCTAAATCTCAATGGTTGAGTCGCTTTAGGTGTGCCAGCAGCCCAAAGGCTGGATAGAGTCGGAGCCCTTGATCAAGTGGATCGACAAGGTCTTTCTTCCCGTCATGGCGGTGGACGGAAAGGCGCTTTTATGGGACTCGATGCGCACTCACATCTCCCCGAAGGTGAAGGACAAGTGCTCGCGGTGTGACACCTCGATGAGCGTCGTCCCTGGTAGTCTGACCCCATATCTTCAAGCTGGAGATATTGCTATCTAAAAGGTGTTCGAGGACACGTTGTCGGGTCTTATTGACACGAGAAGCTGCGAAATACACCCGCTGTGGCAATCCTTGCCCGTCTCCAGTTTCAACCGTTTGCAGCTTAGTTCGCTAGGCATGGCGCGATACACCGCAATCAGTTACTCTAAGCACGATTGAGACTGCAGATTTTCATGACTACTCCTTGAGCTGGTTCATCCAGCATTATGGCGTGTATGGTTGGAAATTTCAGCAATGTTGGAGCGATAGAACTGGAAGTGAGTCGCTCAGTGACCTGGAGAGAGAGGACCAATTCAATCTCAACGACATTGATGTTGCACTGGACGAGCTTGAAGTAGAGGTTGAGTGAGGCGTTGAAGAAAAACCACTCTGCTGAAAATGATCAGTCCGCTGAGGGCATTAATCAATACATCACCGGAAACTCTTCGTAAAAATCAATTTTTACTAGGCATAGTTTCATGGTACTATAGGCAAAGTTCACTTCTGTTCTGGAACAGCTCGGTTAAAAAATGGGGGCATCTGATTGGTCAGATGGTGGTCGCCATTCAACTGAGTCGGCTGAATCAACTGATTCTCGGTAATAAAATTATTCTTGTCTGTTTCAGAAAAGAATGAACAGTTTGACTTGACCTTTCATATCTCCATTACTATTTTGACAACAACCATAATCCATACCATATTCAAACGAGCGCGGTGCGTGCTATCGATCAGTATTTTTTACATTCCATAACATGCAATAATCAGGTATATAACAGCATATTTGTGCGATCGGAGTTGACAGGTGAAATGGTTTCTTTCGTAAAATGAACAAAATTGAGTTTTATCAGATGACGGTATATACTTCCTCCGTCCCAAAATATAAGGCGCAGTCGACAGTTAAGCGTGTCCCAAAATATAGGGCAGAGTTGTCATTAGGTTCGTTTCTGAACTACAGCTGTGTCCCAATGCGAATTTTAGGCTCAGACTATCCCATTTTAAAGTCATCCGTTGTTTACTACTTACTTCTATCGAGATGCCGTCATTGGGGTGCTTGTGAATTGCTGTACAAAGGATCTTTTGTAAAAATGCTAGCCTCTGAAATATGTGTATTTGCCGTTGCTTTTCGATCGCCGTGCGGAACGGTCCAGCAATCCATCTGAGCTTATTCCTCTGATTCGGCTTGTACTTTGTTTGTATTGAATACGGCAATCAACGATGTATCGTGCTTTTTTCGTACCTGCTTTTCGACAGCTTTCGTCCATATGCACGTATACAGGGCGTGTCGTCCACGACCGAATAGTAATCACTGATGAGGATTTTTTCTTTGTGGAATTTGGCAAAGCGCTGCTGCGCACAGCAAGACTTCTCGAATTCATTCTTCTGTACACGTCGTTATAATTGACGAGCTCAATGACTACTACGATGTGAAGCTTAAGCAGAACAACCTCGACTCGCTCAGTAGCACGTAAGGTAGCCGAGTGAGGGTGTATATTGGTGACATATGCGACCAGCAACTTGTGCGCCGTGTGCTTAAGGATACAAAGGCAGACTCAGTGGTGCACTTAGCGGCTCGTGCCGGTGTGCGTCCAAGTATCAACAATCCGCTTATGTACATCCAGGCGAATGTCGTGGCCACGATGGTGCTGCTGGATGCGTGCCGCGAGTTTGGCATTAAGAAATTCGTCTACGCCAGTAGCAGCTCAGTGTACGGTGGTAGCTTGAAGGAGCGCTTCAGCGAAGAGGACATTGTAGATTTTCCCGTTAGTCCGTATGCTGCAACCAAGAAGAGCTGCGAGTTGCTGGCACACACTTACCACCACCTGCACGGCTTGGATACAATTGGACTGCGCTTTTTTACAGTGTATGGACCGCGTGGTCGTCCTGACATGGCGCCGTTCAAGTTTATGGATCGTATTGCCCGTGGCGTGGCCATCGACCAGTACGAAGATGGCTCTTCGTCACGCGACTACACGTTCATTGACGATATTGTACAGGGCGTTGTACCGATTCTTGACCGTGGCCATGGCTGCGAGGTATTTAACCTTGGCCGAGGCACACCAGCGTTGTTAACGGACTTTATTTCGATCATTGAGCGCCTCGTGGGCAAGAAAGCCAAAATCAATATCTTGCCAGACCAGCCGGGGGACGTACCACGTACAAGTGCTGATATTTCGAAGGCTGAGCATCTCCTTGGATATAAACCAACGATTTCCCTGGAACAGGGTCTGGCGAAGACGTGGGAATGGTATTCGGAGTTCTACAACGCGAAGGCAATGTAAAGAGTTAGCTTTGGTCTCAAGACTCAGCTGTATTTGTTAAGTGCTTATGGTGAATGTTAAGTCGTACGAGTGTTAGATTGTCAATCAAGACGTTTTTAAGTGGACGCTGTTCGTCTGCCCAACGTTCCTGAGGATCTTTTTGCTGTGTGTAGGAAAGTAGTGAATAATAACTCATAACGTTAAGGTGAAAACTCTGACGATGCAGTCTGATTCTGGTTATCCATCGTCTCGTTTTTTAAGAGGGTAACATTTTCAATGGGAGTCGGAGTATCTAAACGGATGTCATATTTTGACGCTTTTAAGGTTTGAGTTGAGGACCAGCTTTCGTGTACGTGGGAACGTCGCCGAAATTATAAGGGGCTTGTTTCCCACTTCTAGGCGAATGTTAACGAACCCCCTCACGTTTAGAGAGTAAGAGATGGAGTTTCTAATCCTTTAAGTAACAGTTGTAACTCGTGCGGAAACTAATACATCTCATTATTGAAAAGGCGAAAGCATTGTAAACCCACAGCAATTTTCGTTTCGCGAGGTGACATCATGTGACGAGATATCGGGAGAGCTTCTGGTAACCAAGACGAGAAAAACGAAGAGCTCTCAACCAGCTCGCCTTCGCTTGTGCGCAACTGCACAAGGCTAACCTGGAATACAGGGTGCTTTGTATGAATCATGCGACGAATCGTCTCACCCTCAGCAAGTGACAACGTAACCAAATAAACAGGTAAACGGCTTGTCCCAATGGTCACGACATCTTTAACCGCAGCAGAAACATCGTCTGGGTTCATGCTAGACATTTCAGCGGCCGCCTGAAGGGCTTTTATGGCACTTTCAGTTGCACTTCCAGCGGATGTACCGGCAGCCATAGACGCCTGAAAGAGATGTTGCACCACACTCGTCATCGCTTTTTGATGAAGTAACGGTACCATTCAAGAATGAGTCCAATGTTCTTGACGCGACGTTCACAAATCCCCACCCATCGGCGTCGAAAAAAAATTTCCGACACGACCAAACTTGCCGGAAACTCAATCTTTGGGCACTCGGTGTGGGCTTTAAATTGTGAGAGCGGGTAGAAAACGTTAGCTGTATCTTCTTGCAGTTGTTTCAGCACCATATTGGCCTCTTCAGGCGGTTGGGCTAGCAGAGACGCTCTCCAAGGAATCGGGTGCCGTCGATGAGTTTTTTTTGTTGGAAAGACAGCATCCACGGCGTATGAAATTTCTGTTCGAAATATAGCAATGCACTTCCGAAGCCATGCTTTGGCAGCGTCATCTTCATGGCCAATAAATCGATGTAATCGGGAGTTTAAGGAAGCCTTCGTAATCGTGGCTGCATCAATTTCATCTAATAATGAATACAGCGCTGGCGCCAAATGTTGTGTAGTTCTTGAGTGATAGCTGAACAAGTTGCATCGACTCATGCGCATCGATTGTGAGTAACCAGCTGGTCTAGCAGAAGAAGCTCATCCGTCGCTCCTGCGTGGAATCCTTGGAAAATATCTCAACTTGAGCTAGTTGTATCTCATGGCGAATGCGATTTTCAACTTCAGAAATGAGAAAAAGACAAATAGACTGTCCTGTAGTAATGCCGCGCATGCGATAAGCTCCCTGCGCGTAATCGCGAAAGGTCATATCTTTACCCAACGTGAGGACAGCACGTGCATTGACGCACTGCTTTATGTCCATGCCAGTCGTATGCACCTGGTCATAGAATGTAAACCTTTTCCTTGGATTCAAGCCGCACTGTATTAGTGGCATGGGTGCATTATGATCACGCAGCAAGATCATCTGACGATCGTATTCATCCATGTACACAACGCCTTCCATGTCAGTAGACAATTCTGCTAAAAGGAACGCAGCTACTTCTTGGTTATCAAAGCCTGTAATCAAAGCCCCCGTGTCAATTAGCGCGTGTACTGGCGGCTGGGCATGGGCAATATCCAACAGCAAGCTCTTTGCCGTCCATTTGATTTTACGCTCGATTGAAACAATGCTCTTGTTAGTTAAAGCTTCAAAAATACTACCGTCATTGCAAGGCTCGTAATGACATTCGCCAAGATCCATCGGTAATAGGTTTGGCGGCGTCCCTGAGAAGCCAATGCGTTTCGCAAACAAAGAACTGCTGCCAAGTTCATGACCACAAGCCGAAATGTTAAGCTTCTGGAAGTTCATACATGCGGGAAAAACATGTTGTCGGACGTAGTAATATACTACAGCTGCAAGCTTGGCAACCAAGGAGCCAGTTGAGCCGAATCACGAAGTTGAAACAGAGGTAAAGGAAGAACGCCTCCGGACGCTTCTGGTGCTCCTGATGAAAGTGCATTTAGGCCTGCACGGACCCACTCACGGAACATGACGCACGATGGGCGCTGGTCACGCGGTCCTAGATGCCGACAAAAATCTTGTTTTAGCTGCGACACGATTCGCACGAGGTCAGATGTGCGAATCCCTTCGTAGCGATAAGCAAGAATTGTTAACCCAATCAAGACATCAGGATGCGCGAATTCGGACGCATGTCAGAAATAACTCCTGTGGGCAGAGAAAACGCGTTAGTGACGAAGTTGAGTCTAAATGATGCTCGATTGAAAATTACTTCGTGCAAAAATGCTTTAGGTGGATGGGTTAATGGCATTTTCATATACCTCTGGATCACAAGGAATTGTCAGAGGGAGGAGGCGATTCGTGCCAATCATCGCGTCTTTGTTTTTGTGAGGGATCATATATCTGTTCCCTCCACCAGCTTTCATTGACTCGTGTAGAACTGTTTGTAAGGTCATAAAAACACGATCCAACGTGGAAAACGAGAGGTCTTGAAAAGCTTGCTCAACGTTGTTTACGAGATCTTCAATGTTCCGTGCTGGTTTCCGATGCTGAAGCGTCTGTAACGACGCGAAAAATCCGAGGTCAAGTACGTTAAAATCGGGAGAGTTCGCTGGTTGGGGGGCAATTTTCATATCCCACCCATCAGCGACGCATGCTGCCTCAATAGCCGCGTCGTCAGCTTGGACGTGAGGCTTCGCATTGTCTTGCTGCAGTCGCACACGACGACCAGACGGCCACACACGCTTTATCGTGGGAATCACTGACTTAGAAAGGCATGCACGATAAATATCGCGATCCACCGTGTAGGTCTTAAGCTCCAGCGTTCCCTTTGTACGGTTCTTGCTCGCGCGCTGAGCGGGCTCGAACACAACGAACGGCCAAACACCGATCTTGCCATCCCAGATCTGTTTTTTGTGTGTGTCCCACCGGGGGCGAGCGACGACGACGAGGAACATAACCTTGACGATGAAACCCTTGTGCTGCACCGTTATGTGAGGAGCCTCTTCGCCCGGAGCAAGATAGTATCGCGTGTTGTCTTTCTTGATGTAGAACCATTTCTCGTCCAAATGGACGTAATCGAGCATGGTGTCAAAGAAGAGCGTGCCTCGGGGGCCTTGATTGACGAACGAGAGAGCGAACTGCATGCGGGCGGAGCGGTGCGCGTCCGTTAGATGAGGCCTGAGATGGGCGTGATGGACCCGGAAGACGCCAGCGCAGAAGTATCGATGTAGACTTGATTTTGATATACCCACATGCTCCGCTAAAGTACGTCTTCGCACATGCAGCGGCAAAAGTACGATGGTCTTGGCTAAATTCGCCGCGAATTCGTCGTTCAAGCGTGGCTTGCGGCCACTCTGGCCACGTCTCCCACATTCCCCATCGTGTGTAGAGCCCGCTTCAATTTTCTCGCGCGCGCATTTCCAGAGGCGGTAGAGCGATCGCTCGGAACAGTCAAACTCGACGGATAAAGCAGGCACAAGCCCCCTTGGAAGGCGAAGTTTCGTAGCCGCCGCATACATACGGGCAAGGACGGCTCTGCGCGTAATTAGTCAAGGTTTTGCAGTTCTGGGAGGGTTCCGAGCGGCGCTGCGTCATTTTTAGAATGTGAAGGCTAGGGAACACCAGCTTTTGCTCACGCGTCAATCAACTCGCTCCAAAAACCCAGCCAATCAGCATCGAAAGAGCTTTGTATTCCACCAATCAACAACATGCAGTAGTTTCAGCGAGCCTTAATCGAGAATTTTGAAAAAACACTGCCTTATATTTTGGGACGGAGGAAGTATTCAGAATGCTGGTTGTATGGTAAATACAAATCTACAGGAATATGAGCACAAAACACGCTACAGCACGTTTTGTAAAACTACCCATTATCGAATATTGTTAATTTCCACCAATCATAATGCATAGGTTTTTCGTGAAAAACCAAAAGCTTCATTCTTTTCTGAAACAGACAAGTACAGACACAAGGATGACACTGTTTTTGTTCACCCATTTCACATTTGTTAAAAGCCGGTGTGTCTTCTCTAACTATGTTGAACCTAAGGTTAGGAGCCTCTCACCGAGGTGACCCAAACAGAGGTGAACGTTCCCTATATGTTTTGAATGCAATGGACAAGTCCTAAATCTAACACGTTCAAATCTGACGGCTGCGATAGCTGACAGACCAACCGGATCTTCCAGCCGCCTCAACTTCCGGCAACCGCAACGGCTGAGTTAATAACAGCTATATGTGGTCCAGCTTTTTCCTGCTGGACGAAGATCAATTTCGATTTTCTGCCTCACACAGTTTTAAATCCGTTATGCAAAAAAATAAATGCAACATTGCGACTACCTGAATTGATGACGGGAGTTGCTTCCTCCATCAAGAACCGAGCGTAGACACACGGGCCATGTTGATGCACTTGATAATCGGCGTTTCGGCTAGACGGTTTTTCAAGCTTCTCAGCGCAACAGCGCTCTTGCGACAATCGTCATACACCGATTTCTCATGCGAATTGGCTCCGTCTGATGCGTCGTGACGCGGGCCACTCACCGCCGGCCAAAATATTATTTTTCCTATATATTCCATCTCAGCAACTTCGCCGCAGAGCTTGCGAATGGTTAGGCGACGCACGGTATGGACCAGTCTCAGCGTGCGTCCTCCGTTGTTCTGTTCAAATTAGTCTATGTTTCGTCGATGTACACTCGATCCTTACACCTATCACAATAAAATTATTTACCATAGTGTTTGTGGTGTAGTCAGAAATTCTTCCTGAGATGCGAACACCCACGTGGGGCCCAGATGACTGACTGTCGGAGGGGGTACTCCGTCCACCCGAGTCTTGATCCGATCCGGCATCCGACCGGCTGGATCGGTTACTTCCATCACCTTGGTCGTGACGACTTGGATGATCCTTGTTAAAAGCTCACCTTGTGTACCCGTCAGCACTGGCGGTTGCGCTCTCTTGATAGGCCCTAGGGCGAAAACTGTAAAGTCCGTCAAATAAGGAGACGAGGGTTAGGACTAGGGGTAGCTCCTGGGCGGAAATCTCCACCGGGGAGCTCGATTGGCAATATACTTGGAGTTTGTATACTGCGACAGTGTGGTAAAGCGATCAGAAAATGTTGAGAATGAGGTGGACCACACATGGCCGTTGATTGGTGACGATGGAACCCCCATCAACATGAGACGGTTGATGGGTGGGAAAGGCCGATCGCATATACGACGAAAAGGTGGCGGACAA
>MIQA02024028.1:0-18336 GCA_001887855.2 Sclerospora graminicola
TGTGGTCCCTGGGGAAAGATTAAGGGGAAGATTAAGGTGACCTATTTGGGTCATCAAGTTTCGATTGCCGGATCTGGGGGGAAAGACTAAGGTGACCTATCTGGGTCATCAAGTGTCGATTGCCGGATTGGAGGCTAATCCGAAGGATTTGGAGTCCTTGAGTAATATGCCTTTCCCGCGATCCCTAAAGGCTATGCAATCCTTTTTGGGCAGCCTGAATTATTACAGTCGGTTCATCGAAGATTTCGCAGTCTATGCGGTGGTTTTGTATGAATTACGGGAGGTGGATTACCATAAGCTGAGAGAGAAGGATAGGCAAGCGGAGACGCGAGCCGGGTCGGCAATACCAGCCAATGGGATGCCGCCCTTGTCAGCTATTTCAGCCGATGAGAAGGCGCCCTTCTCTGCCCCGGGCGCCCTGCCCGACAGGCGGCCGGCCCGGACGACCACATGACCCGAGCGATGGTAGCCTTTGATATGTTAAAGGCGAAGATGGCGACTACACCGGTCCTGAAACATTTCGATGTTAATAAGGTTCCTGTGGTCATCATCTACGCTAACAAATGGGCCATCTCGGCCGCCCTCGTTCAAGATCATGACGGAGTGTACTGTCCCGTGACATTCACCAGCCGGACCCTGAAGGCTAATGAAGTTAATTACGGATTGGTGGATAAAGAAGTTTTGGCTTTATTGCGGATCTTGGATGTGTGTTATACTATGTTGGTGTCTCGGCCTATCAAGGTACTATCTAGACGGTCGACCCTATCGTGGCTCCTGACGGCGAATGGAATTGACGGCCGGCTGGGCAGATGGGCGGCTCTGTTGTCTCAGTGGTCCCTCGAGGTTATTAAGTGTACTAAAGGGGAAGAGGAAATACTGGGCACACTGGCTGCCAGCATTACCCCCAGAGCAGAAGTGGAGGACCCTGATAGCGATCGCACCTCGGAAGCAGCCTCGACAAGCTATCGTGTTGCCGCCGCCAACAGTGGGACCCACGGAGGAACTAATGGTTTTGAGTTTCGATGGGTCGGCGAGTGTAAAGAAGGGGGTCGGGGCCTATAGTGCCATTGTGTGAAAGCTGCCCGAATGGAAAGTGGTCGCGGCCGCCTCGGATTTCACGCCTGGCATTACGGTGAACGAAGCGGAGTATAGAGGGCTGTTGCTTTGCCTAGATCTGTTGGCTGGCCAGACACAGGGGCGGATCATCATATGTGGTGATTCCAACCTAGTGATCCGACAAATCACAGGAGAGATAGATTGCAAGGCGCCCCGGCTGAGATTGTTAAATGATCGGGTTATGTCCGCCTTGTGAAGATGGCCGGAGCACGAATTGTTGCACGTCAAACGAGACTGGAATAAGAGCGCAGATCACTTGGCCACGCTGGCCATGCGCGACAACGTAGGGGTAACGGTCTCCGATCCAGCTCTGTTATCAGATCTGACGGAGATCAACCGGCTGCCCGAGGTTATCCATCCGGCCAACACGGAGGAGATAATCCGGGTGAGCGCCGTCACCCGATCGCAGAAGCGCCGTTCTTCAGCCGCTGGCTCACTATCCCCAGAAGCAATGAACGAAGGGATAGTTCAACAGTTACGAGCAGAGCGGATTCTCCAAGCGCAGGACGAGGAAGAGTGGATAGTGGATCTCAAGGCATACCTTAACGGGGACGTGGATAAACTGACAGCCGAACAAGCTAAAGAATGCTTCAAGCTGGCCCCGGATTACGAAGTGGATGAAAACGGGCTACTGTTTTTCTACCGGGACGCTGACCAGCCGGAGATCGAGAGAGATAGATCCGCTCGGCTAGTCGTACCCACTACCCTACAGCCGGATATCCTCCATCATTATCACGTGAGCTTAGAAGGAGGACATCAGGGCATCGGCCGGACATATCACAAGATTAAGGCGCATTTCCACTGGCGGGGGCTTTACCGTAGCGTACAAGCCTATGTGGGAAGTTGCCCGGACTGTGAAACAGGGAAGGGCCGGCCGACCATCAGAGGGCGGTCGCCGGGGAATATACAAGCTACCTACCCTTTTCAAGTCATTGCGATGGATCATATCCCGTCCTTACCCAAGTCTCGAAATGGGTATACAGAGCTGCTGATCTGGACGGATTTGTTTACCGGGCTGGTCATAGCAAAGGCCAGTTCCACCCGTACCGCCCAACAGGTTGCGCAAAGCTACGAGGAATGTGTGTTCAGGCGGTTCGGGGCGAGCGAGGTCATCCGGCACGATAGGGAGCCCGGATTTATGGCGGACGTATTCCGAGCCTTCAACAAGATCTTAGGACAGAAACAGAGCGCAACTATGGCTTACCGCCCGCAGGCGAACGGAAAGGCCGAAAGGATGGTTCAGACTCTAACCAGAGCCCTCAAGATGTATGTGGTGGAGGCGGATCAGTGCGACTGGGACGAATATGCGGAGAGACTGGTTTTCGCTCTCAATTCGTCGTACGATCGGGTAAGGGGCGACACCCCTTTCTATTTGGCTTACGGATGGGATCCCCGATCCACTTTGGAAGCCGCCATACCAATAGGGTGCACCAGAAGCCGGGACAGAGACGCCCGTCGCTGGAGGATGGGAGTGCAACGCCACTATTCACTGGCGAGGGAACAGGTAAACGAACGCCTCCGACAAGCAATCAAGGACCGCGCCGATCAAAACAACGACCGAGCCAGGGAACACGGCATCGAGCCCGGCTCCCGGGTATGGCTGTATCTGGATCGGGTCAAGGAGGGCTATGCACGGAAGTTGGCGCATATGTGGCATGGCCCCTTCCGAGTAGCAGAACTGGTCGGGGATCATGCAGTTAAGCTGGTCACGGCCGGCACGGAATATAGCGTTTTCCCGATAGTGCATGTTTCCAAGTTGAAGTTGGTTAAGCATTTCCCGGACCGCCCGAATACACGCCTTACGGTGGAAAGCGACCGGCTGGATTTCGATGAAGCTTTACTGCCGGAGGATAGCTGGGACAAGCCGTTAGACCCGGATGAGTACGAAGTAGAGGGAATTTTGGACGTTCGGAATGGACGGAAAATCCGGTTCGGGCGGATCCACAGAGAGTTTCTCGTGCAGTGGAAAAATTGCGAGGAGCGGTCGTGGGTGGACGAACTGGATTTAAATTGTGGAGCTTTAATGAGAGAATTCGATCGCCGGCGGGCGAGCCGAAACCGCTTCGGGGTCATGCAGACCCACGAAGAAGGTGAGGCAGAGAATTAGTCCGTCCGGCTCCCGGGCAGCAGGCACGGCCGGATCAACTGACACCATTCAGCCGAGCAATCGGCGGATGGAAACTAGTCTGGTCAGATATGGGCCGACCGGTTTTCGGAGCTATCTTCGAATCAGTATGGTGCCGGATGGATCGGGTGTTGGAGTATCTTCGAATCAGTATGGTGCCGGATGGGTCGGGCGTTGGAATGATCTTCGAGTCATTAGGGTGCCGGATGGGAGATGTCGGATGAGAAAGATGAACAAGTGGTTACTACGTGGAAAATGGAAAGAAAAATGTATTATCGAGGTTGATAGCCATTAATGAATGGAGAAGATAAGAGTATGCAAGGCTAGCCTCATGGGTCCTCCCTGGCGAAGCTCAGCAGAACTTGTTCCGGAGTCGGGGCACGCGGAGGCCAGGGTGACGATCGGGGTCCTGCCGGAACTGGTTGCGCCACGGATCTTGTTGGTCGAGCGCATCGAGCGAAGCTTGGAGAGTGGTAGCCTGACGCCGACCCAATCCTGGATACCAAGTCCCGCTTTCGGCCGAGTTCCCGCTTTTCTCCACCCGGCGGTTGGCCAGATGTAGCATGATAGGGTGGAGAAAAATATCCAAGTCGCAGTGGCCGTGCTGGATTCCGTCAACAACGAAGTTGCAGAGCTTTGTCCAGCTCTCAGTCGCGCGGTTTCGACGATTCTTGCGGTCGGCTCGGTAGTTGGCTAGCTCGGGGGACTCACGCCCGGCGGCAACGGAAATGAAGAGGTGATGGGTAGACTCCCAGATGCCTTGCCCATGCCGAGAGAGGTACCCCTTACAGACTTCTCGAAAGTCCGCGAACCAGCCGACATGGGGCATACCTATGTCTGGCATCTTTGTCGCCAGTACGGCCCAGGGTTCCTGGGATAAGATCGCGTTCAGCGGCCAGATCGCCACTAGCTTGGCATCCCAGTCCGTGTCCTTGGGTATAGCGGGAGCCGGCGGGAATATCTATAACGGCGGGCGAGTCAATGCCCGGGTGACAAGGGTACCAGTGAGGTCTTGGATACGCAAGCCTTCCAACTGCGCCTTTGACCAGGGAAGAGCCGCAGCCAGTCCGGGGGCCGTCATAACCTTCCGGCGGGGGATCCACAACGGAGGGGACTCCTCTGAGGACTCGTTGGACTCGTTCTCGTCGAACACGAAGGGGTCCGGGGAAGGTAACTCCTCGAAGTCCTCAGCAGCGACCTCATCACAGTCCATCTCCGGTAGGTCGGTCGCTCCCTCTCCATCGGGAGAGGCCGTGGACGGGCCTTGAGGATCATGAGGGGAGACTCAAATGGGAGCCGGGGCAGACAAAGCTTTAGACGAAGATCTGGTAGCGCGAGGACGATGGGAGGACTTCCCAGAAGCCGGCGGGGCTGAGATCAATGTGGGGCTGGGACCCGGCCCGCTGTCTCCATGACCTAGAGCCGCACTCGCCGGCGCGGCGGACCGCTTAGGCTTTTTGACTGCCACAGGGCCGCGGAGTGAAGCGACCCGGCTGGACCGACGTTTTCTCTTATACGCAGGAGGATTCTCAGTGGGCGATAGAGAGGCCGCCGGCTCTCCGGCTGGCGCTGGCGGTGGGTTAGGGGTTTAAGAAGTATCCCAAATCCGTAGACGAGGAGCCTTTCCCGTGCTACCGGTCACCGATTCTGGGGCAGACGCCTCCACGCTGGATGACCGGACGCCTGTAGTAGAATTAGCGGCTGACGGGAGAAGTGGCGCAGCGGAAGCGGCCGGATCAGGATCCCGCGGACAAGCTAAGTCGAGGAGGTGCCTAATAGCCTCCCGGATGGGGGCAGGGCCCTTCATTAGACGGCCCACCCGGGCGCCCGACGCGGCTAGCCGAGCTCGATCTTCCTTTAGAGAGGACAGGCAGTCCGCGCGCTCCTCCGCAAGCTGGGAAAACGCCTCCCGGGCTTCACCCACACCCGATTGGGTCTCAGTGTACGCGGCCTCAAGCTCCCGGATTCGGCGCTGGAGCTCAGGCGGTGCGGAGGCCGACTGGTACAGCGCCTTCTGATATTTCGTCAGCTTCTTGGCGAGCCGGATCCGGCGAAACTCCAAATTGCCCAGCTCTAGTTGCGAACTCTCCAATCGTTGAGAGAGTTTGATGTAGCTATCGTAGCGCGCCGCCAACTCGCGCGCGGTCTGAAAAGACTCGACCATCAAGACGCGGAGACTCGTGACGTTTTGTTCTGAGAACACACACAGAGTGAGCGAGTGGGGAGACGACCCTGAATAGGCGAAAAGGTACTTACTCTGGATTTTCAAGGCGGCTATGGCCTTCTGGTTCAAGATGCGCTGTGAGTCCGACTGCTGTTGGAAGTGATCTCTCGCTTGGAGAAGGTCGGTCTTCTCACTTTCCAGTCGGCTGATGCGGTCTCGGGATTGGAAGGTGGCCAGTACCTCCCGGACCCGGGCTTCATCCGCTTGTTGACTAGCCAACCGTGCGGTCACAGCCAACTCGGTGTTAGCCTGCTCTAGGCTAGCCACTTGAGTGGTTAGAGCAGCAATTTGAGCTTGCAGGGCAGCCACGTCGGGCTGCCCTGGACGACGCTCTAAGCCGGCCGGATGGGCATCTGGGCCTACGGCCGATGGCTGCGTATTGGCCGGGAAGTGGCCCGGCAGGGGATCGATGGGGGCGCTGTCACGGTCGGACATAGGGGCGGTGGAAGTCAAAGTGTGAGAGATGTGGTGAGCGCGTGCCTCAACCGTTGTGCGGCTGCGACAAGGCTCAGGGGCGGCTGTGGTGAAGTGTTCCAGAAATTAACGGACTAATGATGATGGATGCCCTCACCTGATTGGTTGAAATGTCGCCCTTAGCTGGATGCCCGGACTGGTCAATAGAGGACGCGATCTGAGAGCCGCCGGACGCACCTACGGACGGCCGGACGGCGCCAGGCCTGGGATCAGGCCGGACGAACGTGATAGAAGGCATGGACAGTTGGGCTAGCAGGCTAAGCGGACGGGACGACCGCGGACGTTGGACGGCCGAGGGGCGGATTGGTGGCGGATTGTTTGGAAGGTATGAGTGAAAGGAGCCTGAAGGAAGATGAGTGTTCTAGTGGATGAAGGAGGCACCCGGATCGGATGAGAAGCTGCCAAGGAATTGCTAGCGCCAGCGGCCAAGGGGCTCGGATGGATGGCCATCCGACCGAGCCGGCCGGGTACAATGTACCAGCCGGACTGGTACCAGCTGGGTTCGGTGTACCGGCCGGTTTGGTACCATCTGGGGTTGGTGTACCGGCCAGGCGGGTACACAGAGTCGGAGTACCGGCCAGGCAGGTACACAAAGGAGTAACCGGGCTACTTCGGGTAAGACACATGACTGGTCAGCCGGGCTATTTGGGATAGGTTACACAAAAGGGAGTATTGGATATAGGGATAAATCAGTACACGTTTCGCTTTCTTAGACACAAGTCGCTTTCATTGGTTCACAGCGGAGGGCTAACAAGGTCCCCTCTTGCTGCTATTGGTTTGCCCGGGGAAGGTTAAAGTAACCCACCGGAAGTCCCCTGACCGGGAGTCGCGGCGTCTTCGTATACTCACCTCAAGTCGCCCGTGTTTTGAACACGGTATTAAGTATTGGGAAGTGGTGACATTTTGGCCTTCTGTGGAAGAGTGTGAAGTTATATCTGCTTTACATACACATTTGGATTCACCCTTCATTGTTATTGGTTTAGCTGGCCGATTGATTATTCTCGGTCCAGCCGGCACTATACAAAGTTCAAGTATATTATTGGTTTAGCTGGCCGATTGATTATTCTCGGTCCAGCCGGCACTATACAAAGTTCAAGTGTATTGCCCAACGAGCTCCCCGGTGACGATTTCCGCCCAGGAGCTACCCCTAGTCCTAACCCTCATCTCCCTATTCGACGGATTTACACTTTTCGCCCTAGGGTCCACCAGGAGAGCAAACCACCCAGTACTAACCGCTACGCAAGGTGAGCTTTCAACATGCACCATCCGAGTAGTCACGATCAAGCGGATGGAAGTGACCGATCCAGCCGACCGGATGTCGGACCGGATCATGACTCGGATGGACGGAGTACCCCCTCCGTAGTCAGTCGGCTGGGACCCCCGTGGGTGCTCGCGTCTCAGGAAGATTTTCTGAGAGCGACAACACCACAAAAGTGCCAAAATGATGGCCAAAAAGCTTAAATACCCATTTTGGCACCATAATACGATGAATTACGTTACATCAAATTCGATACGACCACCACTTGAAGATGCAGCACAGCCCCATTGGATAACCATTAACTCATTCTTCCCCAAAGTGAAAAACCTCGAGAATTGCGATACGAACGCTATGTGTAAAGCTGACCAGATTCCGTAAAACCAACTTCGTTCGCCTTAAAGATGCACACTTCATGACTTCACCGCAAGACGACCTACAGTCACCATGGCAAACATCCATGCTAGGCAAATTCTCGACAGTGGCGACAATTGACGAGGTGGAGACGAAATTCAGCGATCTATAAATCGTTCACATGAAGGAGACTGAGGAGTACATTTTGTACGGCCTACTTATATAGTTGCACCACTAAGAAAAATACGCATCATTTCCGAGCAAATCCTCGCGCAGGCACGTGGCTGCTAGTATGCACATGGGCACGGACGTCATTACGAATGGAGAGCTCGAGTCAGTCGGGTCTGCCTTATCGCGTACAGCCAGACTTAACAACGTCTCTAGCTTCTCCACTTCGTCGGCGTTAAGCATTGCCAACGCTGAGAACGAGACCATAGCCTTTGGGAATGACGAATTCGCCACAATGTTCACGACTCCACGTGGCGTAAAAGGCACATCTCCGGCCAGTTGATGTTCATTTTCAAACGTTATGTGCTGCTCATGGTCCCGGAGGACTGAAAAAACACGCTCGTCTACAATAACATCACTGACTTCCTCAACGAGTCTGGTAAAGAGCGCAAGGGTAATAAGTCTACGTCAGTAAAGCAACCCAATGGTAGAGTTATAGAAAAAACATACTCGACGTTATCCACCTCGTGAGGGTCAGAGAAGGTAAATGTCGCTAACAGCGCCGTCGCGACAAGCACGAGTAAAACTTTCTTCACTCTCATTTTGATCACAATATAATAAAAACGAGAGAACAGAATAGGAGATACACATACCTTTGATATTGGCTGTACGGAGGGGGGGGGATGGCGCGGTTGACTGTCTGCAACTTCGTCATAGTACCTCTTACATGTATTTAGGTAGGGTAATTGTATTAATAAATATCATCGCACCGTGAGACTTATCCTAGGTACGAGCCTGTCAGAATGACTCATTGAGGTACATCGTACCTGTCTCTTACGGTACAGGGGGGGGGTCCGAATAACATCTCCCCATACGTACCTGTCCCAGAACACGTACCTGTACCATTATCAAATTACGTGGTACACGCTATTATTAGAGTTGAACCACGAAGCCTATATCCCATGATCGTATTGCGTTCTTCTGCAGAAATATTCATGAACAACTTTGTGCAGATTCTGCTTCCAGGCCGTTGATGATACGTCAGGTGCGATCGATTGACATATTTTTATATAACTACAAGACAGAAGCGTTTGTTGATTGATGTATTGTAGTCTTACTAGGTGATAGTATCAGTCTCTATCTCGTGCTATTCTCGCAAAGGTTGTATGGTAAGATTCCATTTAAGCACAATCCTACTTGTTTTGCAGCTTTTTAAAATCAGTTCATGTAAAGCGACTTTAGTGTTGGAAATTGTTACAGATCAGCAGAAAACTGGAAGCTGAAAAGTTCATTTTGTCATCTGCCATTTCTGTGTCGAGGGTTTGATGTCTTCGAAACAACGAATGAAGTTGCAAGGACGCGTGCAGTACTAGTGAAAATATCTAGGTACGGGCAGATGCCAGACAACTTTTGCCAAATTATTGGCACTCGAAGATTGCACACTCATGGCTACATCCATCGGAATATAAAATGAGGCAATGTCTTGGTGCAAAACGACAGCTTTGTGAAGGTAATTGACTTTGGAATTGCAAGTACATTGGCAACATTTCATTTTGTGGTATGCATTCCGAGATAATGACCCAAAAGCCTTACGGAAAAACGTTGACTGGTGGTACTTCGAAGTACCTTTATCTCTGGAAAAACTCGCCTTGTGTGTGCTACCTAATTTGAGGTAGGTACGGGTACGTGTTCTGGGACAGGTACGTATGCTGGGAAATCATGTGGTAAGAGGCACGGTTTTTGGGAATTCCTCCTTTATAATAAGCTGTACTAGTGGTCGCCGCCCGCTACGTGAGCGGTGGTTTTAATATTAGTGGTTCTCACGAACCAAAGTATAGTGGAGAATGGAGAAATAATGGATTGTCATTGGTCAGATCCATCATGCATCCTACCTCATCCTTCTCGATCTGTCATCCAAAAATAAAAGAGGAGGCTGGAGAAATGCAGCAGGTTGGCATGTGATTCGCCAAAAAGACTGAAGAAAGAAATTGCTCGGTAATTGGCCTGCTTAATCCTGAGTATAATGAGCTATTTTTAGTCTTTTCTTTTCTATCCTACGGCCTCACAAGAACGAAAGCACACAAATACTAGCTCAGAGATAACAAATAAAAGGAATAAGTCGTCTAGATGGAATAGAATCACAGAATGTTTAAAAAGCGAGTTGGGTCTTAGAAATTTACTCACAACTGTTGACATTATTCACTATAAAGTTATATTGTGCTCTGACCAGTTCGAGGTCCTCATGAACGGTACAGGGAGGATGAATTCTCATTGGTCAGCTCCATCACTCAACCTTCCATTCTACCTCTAATCGTGAGAACCACTATTGATTTGACACAAATGGTGTTGGTTTTGGTCCCACACTGGATTTTATTTTTTTGGCTTCCATCACTCACGATATGCAAGTATGTAGCTAATAAAATATAGGGGTTCCCGTGGTTTCACGGTGGCTGTGTGTGTACTCAAACCGAATTCCTGTAACGTATTTCAGCAGTTTATGGCCGGGAATCGGGTACCTTAGCTTTTTGATCATAACTTTTCACCAACAGCACATTTTGACCCGCTGTTTTCACCCCTTAAATTCTATTTCAACCAGCGGTCATATGCGTTAGCGCTGTCCTTATCCAATCACAATTGAGGTCACACGAATAGAGGAAAGCGGACATTTAGATTCGTACTTATAGAGATTATGGCCGATTTTTTGAGCTGCAAAAAGTATATGAGTAGAGATTGTTCAGGTACACACATAATTTTGAATTGGCACGGTACTGACGGCCATAATCTGCTGCGAAAAAAATCTGACCAATCATTATACAGTTATCTGAGATTATGACACCTAATTGGATAGTCGGCTTATCACCGGTCATAATCTGGTGTCGCCATAAACTGCTGAATTACTTTACACTTAAAACTAGCTTGAATGCATTTGAGTTTTTGCATTTTTATTTATTTGTATCACTCTTTGCTTCTAATGAATCTAATTGTTCCTTTGGATTCAAAAGATGTTGTAATTTGATATCCACTTCATTCTAAAGCTTTTATCAATAATTTTGCAATGTTGAGTTAACCTATCGATAATAAACCGCTTATTAGTATCCTAACAAAATCTCCTGGACACTATTACGTTAAGTATACAAAAGTGGTTCTAAACATTGATTTTGAAAAAGATAATCCTGCTAACCCATAACGGAAGAGGACGGAACGTAATTGATGACAAATCGAGTTCAGTATATTATTCCGAGTTTAGAAGTGCGGCCGGTGAAAATGATGTAAAAGTGTCCTAACTCGAATTGGGCATGGGTTATATGAATGTGAAACCATGCCCAATTCGAGTAGGACACTATTGAATTCGAATTTTGATTGGTCTAAATGATTTAGATCGAGTTATTTCGAAACTAGTTGGTCTTTGACTTGAGACCAAAGAACAAAGCATATAACTGGTTTATATTTAATAAAACCTAAGAACAAATCATAAGAGTACGATTTGATTAGGTGGTCTAATGTCTGAAATAAAGGAAACCCGTACACCCCTGGATGACCCGGGTCCGTCAACAGACCCAGACAACCCAGAGGAGGACGAGTTAAGACAGTCTAACGAAGCGGTGGAATGTATGGAAGATGAAATTGTTCCCGAAACACCAGCTTCGCCACAGTCGGAAGTATCGGGTCCGGAGTCAGAGGCGGATCCAGAGACAGCGTCGGTATTAGTGGAACCGGTAACAGAGCCGGTGGTACCGGTACCGGAGTCCATTGTAAACATGGAACAATCTAGAGAGATGCCGGTAAACCGGTAGTCTCACCTGAGGCCAGGGACATAAACCTGGCATCGAATCTAAAGAATCCAGCTGAAGGAATCAGTAACTCAGGTGAGCCACGGCTAGGCATGTTGGGATCAGCAGATTCGCAGGATCCCAAGAGTTTGGCTGAAGCACTTCAGACTGCGCTTAGTCAAGCAGCGAAGACAAAGCCAAGAACACAGGCCTGGCTCGATTTGGCTCAGGAATTATTCACGGCGATCTACATTAAGGCCCAAGGTCCGGTTTCGCGGTTATCGGAGACGGCGAAACATCTACCGGCCTTGAAAGGTGCTGAAGTGGAGATATTATTGGATTTTAATGAAATTATTGTAGTGGAAGAAAAGAAGGACTGGGAAGTCTGGAGAAAGCAGGTTGGGGGCTCAGCATTGCTAGCTCAACGCTAAACGCAATCATTTGAGGGAATTCTCTGGAAAACTATCGGACAGGAAAAAGTGGAAAAGGCGGAGCTACTACCGGCACCTCTGAAGGGATGGGTAAGCAAGGTGGCTGGGCGAGTTTCTGTTGAGTCAGAGGATAAACTGCTTAAGAAGACCTTCTTGTTCAAGACAGAGGTCTATTCGCCTGATGAAATCCTTCGTTTACGAGCTGTATGCGAAAAATATTACGGAAAATTTGCGCCGATGATGGTACGCGAAGGAAGTGAAGACGAATGGCGTATAGTTCAAGGCTTGGTTGAAGGGAATATAATTGCGAAGCAATTACCCCAATTTTTGAAGAGGATCATGAAGATAGATGAACAAGTACGACTTGTGCATACGATTCGGGCCCAAGTCGAAGGATGTCTTGTTATGGATTTACGTGGTGAGATTCCGGTCAATGAAGCTTTTCTGAGCACCCAAGTGTATACAGGAAAGTATTGCGACGGCTGCGTCGACAAGAGGTTCGGGAAGTGTGGCTTTATGGAGAATGGTAGCGCGGGTCAAAAATATCAGTTACGACAGTGGGAACCATGCTCTATACTTTCATTTTTTTACTCGTGACATGGCGAAGAAGTTTGTGGGGATCAAGGTACCTTTCCATCGGTATGATCACTCCCTACGAAATCTACATCAGGACGTGTCAACGGTTAGTGGTTCGGCGTGGGAGACCCGGGACGACAGCAATGGAGAAAGGTATGAACACAAAGGGTATTACTCGTGTATATTAAAAAACATTACGCGGTCGGTGGATTTACTCAAGTTATCTGGATTTTTGAGAACGATTCTCGGTATGGAGTTTCAACTTGATGATCTCGATAAAAGTGGACCGTTCTCGGACACATCAACGCTTTGGGAGTTGATTGTGGAATCGGACGCGTGTCCAACAGCGTTAATGGATATAAGACGAATTTATTGGGGTCATACCATGCTAGTGGTTGAGCACCCATCGATGCGTGGACGGAAACAATGTCTCCGATGCGGAGACATAAGACATCCTATGAGGAAATGTGTAACACCATTGGCTTAATTGTTAAAGAAGAACTGCATTGAAGTCAAGTTAGAGGATTAAAAAAATATGCACGTCATGATACTACATTTCGAAGCATGGAAGAGTTACGAGCACAGGTTGAAGCGGTTCGGGAATCAACAGTATGTAACCGCATCTGAGGCGTAACAGGAGGAAAAAGGCACGAAGGAGATTGAGGATGGATGCTTAGGTGAAGTACAGTGTATGACTCCGTGCAAAGAGTCGGAGGCGAGATCAACAAAGGAGATGGTACCGAAGAAGGCAGACGGCCATCACAGGTCACAGCGACAGGCGGTAACTTCCGACTGGATTACGGTCAGGAAAAAGAAAAGAAGAGATGACGTCGGTCAACCTGAAGTATCGAAGGTGGGGGACACGGCACAAGCTACGTTAATGGAATTCAACCTGAATTCTGACATTCAGAAATCGAGGGCCAGTGAAGCACAACGACAAAGTGGAATACAAGTGGATAAGACGTCATGGGACGTAGAGGAAAAACGGAAATTGGTTCCCAAGAAGAAAAAGGAGCGACAGGAAAAGAAAAACGAGCGGGAGCAGCAGGCTTTGATTTTTCAGAAGAAGGCTAGTGCACTGCTCATGATGGAAGGGAAAGTTAAAACGTATATTTCGTCTGTTATGAACCAAGTGGAACGAGAAGAAGGGCCACTACAGACCTCGGTACCAATGGATAATGGTGAGGTGTCACAGTCAGAGTTGACGTCTATTACCAAGGTGGTCCAATTGCTTGGCCTCACGTCGGTGCAGACACCAGCTACGGGCAATTGCCAAGTGTCAGGCTTTAACATGTTCAGAGAAATTGAAGGATAATGTTGATTTATTGGAAACGATGACGAAACAATTGAAGGAAGTGTGCTTAGCTCGGGCGCTTATGGATTTCGATGTCAAGTTCCCACCGGGTGTGATAAAACCGACGCTAATTGAATTAGGTCGTGGCTACCCACGGAATTCGCCAATGGAATCAAAGAGGCGTATCCAGAAATATTTGTTTGAGTTTGCGGAAAGCAGTTCCAAGACCAACCGAATAACATTTGTCATACCATACAAATTGTTATAACCAACACAAACTCTTAGGGTCCGTCTGGTTGGCCACAAATCCGCTGGATTTCACTGGATTTGCAAAAAAATACACTGTTTCGGAGCAAACACTGTTTCATCCGAGTTGGGTGTGCTGTCTGGTTCGCCAACCATCTGTTTTTCAAACGCTGTTTTGACATCCATCCGCTGTTTCCAAGATACGAGGTCAGAGTCGTATTTCGAAACAGTGGATGTATTTTTACGGTACGCTGTAGTCGATAGCGAATAGGAAACTGATGTATTTTAAAGTTAAGAGTAAAAACATATACTAAATCCTCCTTATTCGTGAGAGAGTACTTGAATATAATTAGTACCTCAGCAAGATACCTTCAATCGGCGGCATGATCGTCGGCTTCGTCACGATTACCGCGGCGACCACGGTGTCATCGTCGTCTTGTTTTCTCGAGGCCCATTCGTTTATGATTGGTTCTGAATTGGTGCATTTTTTTGCGCCGATAGCTGCATTTGATCGTCTTGGGATTGTGATTTATGTACCGGTACATGACTTATAAAATATTAATAGAACCCTTTCCTAATTTTGCGTAAGTGGTGCGCAAAGCGCAATGTTATGTCTGATAGAATGCACTTAAAAGTATAGGAAAGGCACCCGAGGTAGATAGATAACAAATATTTATAATGAATTAAAAATGCAACGGCTCTTTCATACCTGCTCAATGGCTTGGCTCACCATTACTAACTTCAGCTGTACCCATCTTGTATTGTCGTAAACGTGAAACTGCCAAATTAAAATCATGGATAATGTTACCAGACAGCCACGATAATTTTAAACAGGCTGTTGTGATCCAATCCAGTGGATTGGTAGAAAACAGCGTATGCAAACAGAAAAATCCATGATTTTTTACCTTAGTCAATCACACTCGATCAGTTTTGGGTAAGGGATACAAAAGTGTCTGTGTGACACATTTGAGTGGACATCGCGCCATTGTCAAATCGATGGCACGCGGCCGGATGAAACACAGTGAAAATAGAGGCCACAGGCCACGTACATATTAACAATACGGGGGGAATGGCAGCGTAGACCCCTTCCTGATCATCATGATGACCTTGGAATTTCTTGCCCAGTTTCTAATTAAAACCTTGCAAAAACATTCCAAAACAAATCATTAACATGAACAGGCATATATTGTCCCCGTGTGTGTCGGCTAAGACAGATGGTATACGGTACACCTTTTCCAGTCTTATTTCGGCAAACACTAACATGACGGATGTGGACGCGGAGAAAATGGAAATCGAGATCATTACGGCCGATGAGACTTTGCAAGAATACGATATTGGTGAAGAACCACAGGGTAAGTTGAATAGCTTTGTTTTGCAACCAAAAGACTTCGGCTATAACGATCAATGATGACTGGCATGTGTCGTTAGCAGATGATGACGAGGATGATATGGAAGATGTGGAAGAAGAAAAAATATTTACTGAGGATACTGTAATGCGCGACGATCCTGAGGGGGAGTCTATATCCAACTTACGTTTTGGCTAAATCCAACTTTTGAGTCATCAAGGGGTAGGGTTGCACGAAAACCCGTACCTCTTTTCCCAACCTTTGTACCCGTTACATGGTACATGCTATTACTGAACCAGACCATACTTTGCACGATTGGCAAGCTCTTCGTGTCGGCGACGAGTTTACTCCAGGATTGTTGCCTTAATGACAATAAAAAAACGAACGCAGAGGCAAGAACAGTGCTCTGATCCGGTTAAAGCTAAACGAATTTCAGGATCATATCCAATAACGATCTTCTGCGAAGTGTTTCGAAGTAAATGAACAGGTTCAGCTTTTAGGGCGTCGACGATACGCCAGGTACGATCGATAGAGATCATTTAATATAACTACAAGAAAGAAGCGTTCGTGGATTGATGTTTTGTTTTATTATTTCTAACACAAGGTGATTGGGTCAGTGTCTACCTCGTACTATGCTCGGCAATGCAAAAGATGTATGGTAAGATTTCATTTTAGCAAGATTCCTTCTCGTTTTGTAGCTTCTCAATTTTATCGTTTCGTGTAGATACTCGACTCGTTCGTTGTGTTAAAATAGAAAGAATTGCATCCCTTGGGAATGTTTACTTGTGCAAGAAGTAAACATTCACAAAGGAATACACGAAGAATTGCATCCGTTGTGAATTTTTACTTCTTACACAAGTAAACATTCCCATATCTCTCTCTAAACATAACGAACGAGTCAAGTGTCTACACGAAACAATAAACTGAGAGAAACATAATGAGCAAGGTGTAAAAAGTTAAGACATCTGGAACTAAGGTAAACAACCAGTTTAGTGCACGGTATCACTTCAGTGCACGATGCTGATTATTATCCAATAAAATATGGATATTTAGATTTTAAGCAATTTGATTGGCAGATGAGTTTTGAACCGGTTTAATGCACGGTTCGCTGTGTGCGAAGTGATTTTATCATTTTAGAGAGGGATTGTATGTGGAGGGAAAGCCTCCGGACCCCGCATAATCAGCATCCCGCATACAGATGGGGTGCACACGGACAAGACAATTAGCCAGTTCGTAAAGTTTGTACCT
This sequence comes from Sclerospora graminicola, assembly GCA_001887855.2. Classification (NCBI taxonomy): domain Eukaryota; phylum Oomycota; class Peronosporomycetes; order Peronosporales; family Peronosporaceae; genus Sclerospora; species Sclerospora graminicola. Next base: position 16,628 of record MIQA02024028.1, read on the forward strand.
CATAGATGGTACCCTGTGCCAGATAATATAAAAGAGTGTCAGCCAGACATTAACGGAGGGAGAACAAACATTGGGTTTATTGAGCGCACCTGTCAATTGCTTTTATTAAGGTTATCTCAGTTGCAATCTTAAGTGTCGTTTCGTCGCATTTGTAGGAGTGATCCTGCAACAAATTAATCTTCACGAAAAGAATTTGGCGATGTCGTGGACCGAGGACAAGAAGGATGTGACACCGCCTGTAGCCGACACTAAAAAAAAGCAAAGAGTCCGTGGCTTACAGCATACCACAACGCTGTTGCAGGAATTAACGTTGGGTCAAGCTGTTTTGCATTTAGTCGATGTCTACGGCGATGGTGACGCCAAGCTCGTAATTGCGAATGGAGATCAGCGGTTCAAGATGTACAAAGGTGTTGTCTCTATGTTAAGTTCTCTTCATTTAAAGATCTACTTAATCCCCGAATATGTACATCTGACAGGCTCGTTCCTTCATGGTGAACATAGCTATTCCTACTCAGGTGCAATGACGTGGGGATTAGCTTACGCAAGGCCATGATAGCAGCCGACCACGAATTCCAGCGTTTGCAGTCGCTTCAGGTCCATACATTTTATCTATCGAAATTTTCGTCCACACTACAACTGTTCGGTACCATCAATCGAGATCGATGCTCAGGAAACCATAGTGTGGGAAGTGCTGACTAAGTGCACTATTGAAGTCCCTGATGCGCTCAGCCAACTCTCAGCTATGCGGTAGGTGATTTTAGTCAAACGATACGGTTGGTTTTAACTGTGTGAGGTGTTGAATGACACTAGCGGGTTAAGAATTCGGTTGTCAAAGCGATCGCGGGGTCTGTTGGCAATCGATAACATTGAAGAACAAGCTGAATACCTGTCGAGATTTATGGATGATCCTCTTATTGAGCATTCTTTGTGTCACCTGTATGACGTCAATCAAAAAGGACATGAATGATAAGGATGTGGTTAGCTGGTACGACAAACAAAAACTCACACCACTTGTTATAACGTTAGCTTCTTTTCTACTGTGTGGGGATATTAAGCCTGGTTGTTGCAACAGAGGGTGGCATGTATATGTCTTGGATCCGCAGGGCACGTCCTTCATCCAAAAGGTTAAAATTCCCGGCGTACCTGTGGAAATTGTGGCTTTTGGACTTCTGTCGACTTGTTGTCACTACGCGAAATGGTTCTGTGTATATGATCAAGAACGGAGAACTACTCAAATCGGTGATTGAACTTGAATTACCGGCATGTGGCCTGGTGCAGTTAGAGAAGAGCGTCGAGATTGCGTCCATGAACCGGAAGCTCACGTCGTACCATTTTAAAGGCAAAAAAATTGGAGCGTAACCATGGGGGATGACATTGTGGCACTTGAAGCTTTCAGTCTCCAGTGCACGAAAGATACCCGAGGTATTTTCGTCGCGTTGCGCAATGGCGAAGTCACATTGTACAACGAGAAGGTCAAAGTTTGCTCGTTCAGTACGGATTCGACACTTACAGGTATACGGTTCGGGCAGTATGGGCGCGAAGAGGCATCACTTGTGCTCGTTCGTAAAAGAGGTGCACTTTCACTGAAGATTCTGAAACGCACTGCCAGTTTGGAGGCGATCTCGGAGGCAGCGGGTCCCCCTCCTGAGCAGGGTTTGTTTCGCTTAGCTCAAAGGAGAATATTCTACGTGGTTACGTGGCTCACTTTT
>MIQA02024029.1:0-18260 GCA_001887855.2 Sclerospora graminicola
TTAGTTCCAATGCTTCCGCATTGCTTATACGAAGCAGGGTTAGCTGATCAGCCAAGTCACGCTTGTCCAAAGTGCCGATAAAGTGTTCGACATGTTCGCGAGCCATATTCGCGTGTCGTGGATCCTTGATCGACATTTTAACTCGCAGACCAGCAGTATCAACCAGTGTAAGTATTCAATCGGTGTTTCATCGGATCGTTTCTTCATCTGATAATACTGTCTCGCGAAAAACTGAAACCCCTGAGTTGTAATATTGCTCCTCAAATTCTTCACACAGTTGAGACTACTTCAAACGTACTTCTCGGCTTAGCTGCTTTAGCCAGTTCTTGGTCGGGCCCTTCATCAGATCAGCAAGAATCAAACATCTTTATCTTCCGGTGTTTTATCTCATAAAAAGGCTGATTTCGTCCGACTCAGCCAGGCTCTCGCCTGATCATCATCCACATCTTTGCCGGTAAAATCTTTTAATTCAGAGATCGCCGACATCCGTACTCGAGTGATCGTCCCAGAGTCACTATCAAATGCTTGCGCCGAGGCCATATTTGCCTTACGAGGCATCTCCATATCCAAGTCGTCCGGATCAAAGTGTTGACTGATCTCCCCATCTAATTCCATATCCATATCACTAAGGGGGGGGATTTATGGAGTCGGACTTGATGACTGGTTTGGCGTATCGATCGGACAATTCCGGCTGATCGAACTGATTCTATACCCACATCTACAGGTTTCTTAACTGGTCTAGCCGTCGATTGGTTCATGTTTGGTATCAATTGCCATGGTTGCCCTTGTACAGGTGCATACTGAGGTAGTTCGTATTGTTCACCCACGAAACGATTCATCATAGTCGTGAACACGGTTCTCATTTGCTCTGGGACTTCTGGTATGCCGGTAGGGTTATTGTTGGGAATCGGGTTGTTTTGTGCGACTTCCTAAGCATCTTTAAAAATGTCGTCTGACCCGACTCGACCCGGTCCAGGCTTCCTTTTCCTGTTCTGCGGCTCAATCTTGGAGTCAATCTGTTTGATCCCTTTCGGGCCCACCCAATGTCATACGCGCCACTCCAACCGAATAAAATCCGCTAGTAGAATCCTAGAATCCGCTCCAGACCGTGATGATGATTGGTATATTGATTCAATATCCATAGGACATTCAACCAACAGTAATCAGTGTGAAGGATCAGCCGGCGGCGACTGGACCACGGGGTTCGCCCCGAGCAACGAGGAACGTTGATCGTACAGCGCTATCATAGCTTCTCTGATCGTCCCTTGGTCTAGATCGAACAGCATATTCGCGTCGAACACACCAGTAGTGAAACCAACTTCGTCGATCTGGACCAGGAGATTTCTGATCAGGTCGAGTTTGCTACCTGTGATAACCGGCCTAGTCGCTCGACCTTCAAGCTTCCCGATGATCTTGGGTTTGTCACCCGGTTAATAGCTAGGAATTTGTAAAACTCCCGAAGGTAAAACAAACGTTCTACATCCTGAACCGTCTTTTTTTCAGCCGGTTCGGTCTTCTCTTCATCTTCTTCAAAGATCTTTGGTTTAGGTTTCACATATTTTTTTGGTGGATCATATTGATCCGCCCCCATGTCTTTTTTTCTCTTTTTCAATTTTCTTTTTATGCATAGGATCGAGGTCAGCACCCCGATCCTTTCCCAGATTATAGTTAATTTTACTATAACCCAGATCGGCTCCGATCGGAGCCTTGTGGGGAGTTGTTTCATCTTTAAATTCGACCTGGAACTCCACCAGACCAGGTCGACCATCGCTTCCTTTAAGTTTGGACAGCATCGGAGGCGATACGCCTTCCTCCAATACACCCGAAAAAGCTTCCTCTACTTTGATTTTCACATCTTTTTCATCAAAAGAATCAAGGTGATATCCTGAGTCACCAAGTGATCCGGGCACGCGCACCATTGTGGTGGAGCCAATTTCCAAATCCAGAACAGAGGTCTTGGGTGGAATTCGGATACCCACTAGCCCGGACGACCAACTATCGGAGGGTACTCCGTTGATCCTGATCGGCATCAGGATCGGATGAATCATCACTATGATGACTGATCCGATCCTCCCGGTCTTCCGACTGGTCGTCATGTACGATAGAATCCATATTTAACTTCATCTCACCTTGTTGTACCCATTGATCTGCGGTGGTTACACTCACTCAGGTGGACTCTTAGATGAAAAGGGTGATCTGGATCAGGTCGGAGGAGATGACCTTCTCGAGACGGGGGGGGGGCCTTGGGTGGGAATCTTCACCGGAGGACGAGTCAGGGTCGATACTTAGTTAAAGTATCTAAAGGCACTGATCGGGAAACTTCGTCCGATCAGGCCAGCTAATAACGAAACCTTTCCTAATGATATAACGTGTTCAAAACACGTGCGCGTGAGGGGGTGAGGGTTGAAAACCTAAACAAAAACCGCCGGGGGCCTTCTGGTAAGCCAAATTGCGTCTATGCGCGTCTTAACCGGGAAATCAGTTGAGCTACAAGGGGACTAGTTAACCCTGTGCTCCCAATGACCGCAACACGTGGCAGAGTGACTCTTTGTTTAGAATGTAGATTCAATCCTGTTATTATATATGCAATGTCCAATACCTAATGTACCGTACACCAACTTATGTGACCTACCTCATACTTCGATCCTGTTCATTTTGTCACACGGTTGCGCTTGTACCACCTTATACACATCTTCGACGCACCTTCAACCTGATCCGTACCACTTCTGGACTGATCACGGTCAAACTCTATGTTAATCTTCAACCATCCTGGTTCCTCGAAAGTCAGCATTGAACCAGTTCGGGATCCGCCTCCCAGACACTGTTCGCCCCATACCAACCCCGTCTTAACTGAAAACTCCGTCTCTCTCCACACCTGGAAGCTGATTCGGGGCTGATCAGGCTTGGATCATGATCAGCACAGTGATCAGGGCGATTAGCCCGAGATCACTTCGAAACACCTCAGGATCACCACAACATCGACATCGCCTGTTCACTCAACCATATCTTCGACCTTCATTGTACGTCTGACCGCAAGGGTCGCACCGACTCAGCACTTCTCTTGAAATTGGACCTGATCAGATCTCTTTATGCTGATTCTAGGTGGATCTATCAACCCTTATCGCTTAACCCAGTTCGGTAAGGCTCGTACGGCTTACCACTTCACATATCAAGCTCTGTCATGTACCCGATCTTCATATTCTAGGGAGGAGTTAAGTGATTCGGCTGATCAGACCGAGATTCCATATCCCATTCAACCTCAGCATCTGGATCATCCCTAACCCACTCCAATGACCGGGTTCTGCTGTTCCTGATATACCATACCATCATTGATGCTGCCCATCAGGTTTGTCTCGGCTGATCTAGTCTCGCATGTTCACATGAACTCCACCCAGCATCGAGTATCCAGATCGGACCGTGATATTCGCTAGTCCATTAATATCTGGGACCAGGCGTGATAACGGTATCCTCTTACGATAGCCCGTTGTCAACCATATGTCGTCTTGTACGGAATTAGCCTGTCCCACCCATCAAACGGTCCCAGGTGCTCCCATCGCCAGCAATCAACGGATATGTGTGGTCCACTTATTCTTGACTTTTGTTGTTGGATCGCTTCACCACACAAATACACGAGAGTTCGGGAGTTGAAACATTTTCTAGATCTTTTCCTCTCCTCTTATCCAGCAATAGCGCGGACAATGTCTGCTTCTGGGCAATGCATCCGTTAGTGCAATACAAAGGAAAGTGTGTCTTTAACTTTCACAGCCAACATGATTATTTAGGAACAGCTGAAATTGTCTTTAAACTGACTGTCCTGCACAAGTCGACGCCCTTGACAAAAGTGATGAGCACAGAGAGAAAAATAAATGTCTCGTTCATTTCGTAGATAACACGCTTCACTAGCGACCGGTAGGATAATCCACTTTGCGCTATAAATACGGCTGCTTTTATTAATATTATATTAATAAAAAGTAACCGTTTAAACAGCTGATACTTGACGATATTTTTTTACCATACCGGTACTTAGGGTATTTTGTCTACGAAGTTCAGTCACACCTCCCAATAAGAACTCCCCCTACGTGGCACAAATCCTGTATCTGGAGTCAACACACTGTATTTTGGTATGGACGAGCGAATTACCCCTTTACGTGAGTCATTTTATAAGTGGTCACCAAAATTCCCAAATTGGGTCGTGACTTTTATTTCGCAAAAAATGACCTTGTAAGCTCTTTTACGAGGTAAAGATTGAATTGAAAAATTTGCTTTGTTAAATGAATGGGTCAGCACATATCTGTCTTCTTCTTCTATCATAAGTGGGTCGTTAGTTGCCGGTGTGCGAAGAAGAGCATCAACAACGCACAGCGCAGAAAATCCTGCTCGCGCGCGCTCTGAATCAAATGTCGGCTTGCCTGCTTTCCCGCGTACTTTGCAATTGTTGTAATTCTTTCTGTACTAGTGTGGCAAGAAAAGTGAATTTTCTATTCAGTAAACCCGTCTCGTACTTACTGCTACCATTAACGCTGTTGGTCAGCCTTATCGCCTCTATGAGTTGCTCTGATGCATGTAAGGCATTTTGTATAAGAAAATAGGGACTTTGACAGGTTGACATATTTTCTTGTCCACGGGGATAGAATGTACCTGTCGGATCTGACCCTCGCCCGACGGCGTCGGTATATCTCCATCTACCCCTCGCACAATGAGCTTTGACAACCTTCTGACACCAAATATCAGGATGAGTTGTTTCAGTGTCTCTAGTTCTGAAAATGCACAAGCAAACATGTGTACTCTTAGCGAAAGAACCTTTGGCATATACTCAATCATTGTATATGACATACTCGTAACTTCACAAAAGTAGTACCGTATCTCCCCCCCTAGATGACGTTTCCATATCTGGTTCGTGAGTGCACTACTTAAGGAGGTGTGACTGTAGCCACATAGATGTAAACCCCCCTAGAAAAGCTGCCCGTCATTCTCAAAACTCTTTCGCCCACAAAAAAGCCGTTAATATTGACAACCGCCATGCGTTTCAGTCCAGTCTGGATTCTGCTATTTGCCACTTTGTTCGTGATCGCTCTCCGTCTTCGTGCGGAACCTGTCATCAGCGAGGAAAGAAATGGCGTCGAGATGCTCGTGGAGTTGCTCCACAAATTGCATAAAGATGTTTCGATGTTTAAGATGAGCAAGGCGAAATTGTCCGCTCTGTGGAGTGATTTCAAGATCAGTATTGGACGACCGGGCTTGCCAAGTCCCGATCTTATCAAACCCAAAGCGACACAAGAAGCTGCCATGCATAAATTTTATGAATTTATTCATAGCGATAAGAAAAGGCTAGACTCGTGGACAGCATATAAAACGTTGCACGGTGGCAAAATCGAAGAATTAGTTCCTGTTGTCAGGCCGACCCACATGCTTCCAAATAGAAACTCTATCTCCGACGACATGGCTAAACGTATTTTGCCAACGTTGTGGGATGAATTCAAGCGGTCGAGTGCGCCGCTATCAGAGTCATACAACTTGCCGAATTTTTATCATCTGAGCCGCGAGTTACAAGATGAGATCAAGCCCAGTTTTTTGGAATTTATTTATGCTGACCGGAAGAGAGCTAGGAAGTTTGAAAGACTGATTATCTGGCTAAGACGCAATGATTACGGAACAAGACTTTTGGCTCACGATATTGAGGCTCAAAAGGCTGAATTTATAAGGCAGCAGCAGTGGAATGGGTTGCGACAGCAGAATGAACTTTCGGGGCATGATGACGTGCCGACTTCCGATCGTCTCGAGCCCACCTTAAAAGAGTTTCTCGAACCAAGTCATAAGGCATTTGTCCGTGAGGACCCGAGACGGAAAGACGTATCTGAACAGCTGGCAGAAGTCTCAAATCCAGGATCCCCTGATACTGAACTCACGTTAGGGAGGGCATCATAGACCTACCAAACAAAGATGAAGCGAATCAGGTGGAGCGACGGTCTGACTCTGAGTACTAGACAAGCTCAACCAAGCGCTAATGGTAAAAAACGCGAATCTGTATGGGAAGGTAAGGTAGGATCTAGTATTTCAACGTTTGAGCAAACGACACCTCCGTGGTCAATTTGGGCGGCGTATACCGTGATGAATATAGCCACGTCGTTTTTCATCATATCACGTGCCCTACCTATTGTAGATACTCAACGTCAGCTTAGAATATAAAGACTCCAAAATGCTCCATATATGTCTTGCCAAGAGCGCTTGCACTTTCAAAGGACGACGGGGATCACTACACCTTAAAAGAGAGAGAATTCATCCCGATTTTAGCCTCCGCACGCGATTCTTCGTGACGCTCCTCGTAGCGGTAAGGCGTGTCAGACACAACCTGAATACAAGTTGACGAAATTCATCTCTCACTTGAGCTTAGGCGCGTTGTTCCTCGATCTTCTCGTCCTTTTGTATCTTGAAGATAGTTCCGTTAATGTCCGAAAGCTTCGGTTGTTTGTGTCGCCGTCCGAGCCATATCCCAAAGCAACTGATCAACACAACCATGCCAAATTCTCAACTCGTGATAAAAGCGCATCGGCCAGAGATCATTGCTTGCTACGAGGAGCGTGCGCTCTATTCACTTGGCCAAAATTCCACCCAACAGTGACAGCACTGCGTTTCAGACGGCACTATACGCCTTTGACGACAAGCCGCTCGCACCTATCGATGAGCTGTGGTCGGTTGGCGATCTTTCCCACTGCTAGCAATGATTGTAGCCGTTTTTCCGAATACGGCAACGATGAGTCGGATTTCTCGAGTCTGAAATCTGAAATGTGAATGGATGACGGACTGTTTATTAGAAGGCGAGCTTCATTACAAAGAGCAGAGCAAGCTCTTTTAGGAGTTTTTCACCAAGCAATACCTACAGTACATTGGATTTGGTGACAGGTTGCCAGACTGCTGACAACGTAACAGTGGCGATTGATGTGTGTTTAGGTAAAAAGTGAAGATCCAGAGTTCGTACGTCGATTCATGTCCGAATTAGGACCAAATGGTCTCAAAATTCAACTTCGTGCTGCACAAGAGGAAGCCGTGCGGGGACTTGCTCGTAGTGTCTAGCGTACCGAGGTCGCATGGTGATATGTGGATGAAAGACAGACGAGGAAGGCCAAATGTGCTGAGATCCGCAAAGGAATCGACGTCATCGAGGCGCAGACGAATGGAGAAATTTGTTAAAAGGCAATAATGCTGTGTAACGTCGAGATTGTTAGAAATTTGTCAAAAGGCAATAATGCTGTGTAAAAACCAACGTTCTCATGACGGCGACAACGACAACCGAGTTTTTCAAGCATCTACCCAAAGGCTCGGTGCGATGTCCAAGATACAAAAAGTCGAGAGGATCAAGAAACAACGCATTAGTTTCAGGGTATAATGTTGAATATTCTGCAATGGTTTTGCTTTCTTTTTTTTAGGCTAAAGTTCAAAGCAAGAGATGAATTTCTTCTATCTCGTCAACTGTATTCAAGTTGTGTCTACCGCCACGCGGAACGTCACGCCATATACGAAGAATCGCGTGCAGGCTAAAATCGGGATGGATTCTCTCCTTAAGATATCCCATCGGCCTTCGAAAAGTGAAAGTGCTCGTGGAGCGACATGTTCTCGTGGTCGTCAGATAGAGCACCTGGAACACAAGACGGGCTCTAGTACTCAGAGAGTCACACCCTTGCTCCATCTGATTCGCATTAATTACGTCCTCGATGGCTTCCCAAATCATAGTTGAGTCTCCGGGGTTCCTTGTTTTGAGCGTTATGCCAATTGTTCAAACAGCTTTTTCCGTCGCGGGTCCTCAGCGATAAAATCCATATAATCTTGTTTTAAATGCTCTTTTGAAACTTCGTCGAGATGATCGAAAGTCGGCACATCATACCCTGAAAGATCCTTCTGCTGACGGAACTCATTCCACAGCTGCTGCTTTATGAGTTCAGCCTTTTGAGTCTCAATTTCTTGAGCCAATAGTCTTGTTCCGTAATGATTGCGTCTTATCCAGATAATCAGTTCTTCAAACTTCCTAGCTCTCTTCTGGTCAGCATAAATAAATTCCAAAAAACGGGGCTTGATCTCCTCTTGTAACTCGGGGCTCAGATGATAAAAACTCGGCACGTTGTACGAATCTTTTAGCGGCGCACTCGATTGTTTGAATTCAGCCCACAACGTTGGCAAAATAGGTTTAGCCATGTCGAAGGACATTAGATTTTTCTTAGCACGCACCTGGATCGGCATCATTAAAGGAGCCAATTCTGCGCTTTCGCCACCTTGTAACGCTATATATGCTTTCCACGTGTCTAGCCTTTTCTTATCGCTATGAATAAATTCATGAAATTTACGCATGGCAGCTTCTTGTGTCACTTTGGGTTTGATACGATCGAGACTATGCAATCTCGGTTGGCCAATACTGATCTTGAAATCACGCCACAGAGCGGACAATTTAGCCTAGCTCCTCTTAAACATCGTAACATCTTTAGGCAATTTGTGGAGCAACTCCACGAGCATTTCAACGCCATTTCTTTCCTCGCTGATGACAGGTTCCGCACGAAGACGGGGAGAGCTCACGAACAAAGTGGTAAATAGCAGAATCCAGACTGGACTGAAACGCATGGCGGTTGTTGATATTTACGTGGACGAAAGAGTTTTGAGAATGACGGTCAAGTAGGTATAGAAAGTGTAGTATAGTATAGTATAGTATAGTATAATATCGGATAGTATAGTATAGTATAGTATAGTATAGTATAGTATAGTATAGTATAGTATAGTATAATATAGTATAGTATAGTATAGTATAGTAAAGTAGTATAAGCCGAGACAGGGACGCCCGTCGCTGGAGGATGAGAGTGCAACGCCACTATTCGCTGGCGAGGGAACAGGTAAACGAACGCCTCCGACAAGCAATCAAGGACCGCGCCGATCAGAATAACGACAGAGCCAGAGAACACGGCATAGAGCCCGGTTCCCGGGTATGGCTGTATCTGGATCGGGTCAAGAGGGTTATGCACGGAAGTTGGCTCATATGTGGCACGGCCTTTTCCGAGTATTATTAAAAAGATTCCAGGCGTGAAAAGGGACGAAAACGCCCCCGAAAACTTAAGCCTCTGGCAATGGCAATGACAGCGGCGACAGCAGCTACGACGACAGGACCCATAGCCGTTGAAGCGACAGCAGCTTTGACGAGGAGACGAGTTAGGGGAAACAGGGTAGACAGGGGTCACAGCCGTGCAAGGATCCGCAAGAATGGAGAGCAAGCACATACCACGACCGGTGAAAAGGTAATAGCTGTTGGCCCTTCGCTGGACGAGGTAGATTAAAATGCAGTATAACAAACATTAATGGGTTTGTGTGGAACGCTTGGACGTTGAGATTGTTACACAGCATTATTGCCTTTTGACAAATTTATCCATTCGTCTGAGCCTCGATGACGTCGATTCCTTTGCGGATCTTAGCACATTTGTATGTCTTTCCTCCATATATCACCATGTGACCTCGGTACGCTAGACACTACGAGCAAGTCCCCGCACGGCTTCCTCTTGTGCAGCACGAAGTTGAATTTTGAGACCATTTGGTCCTAATTCGGACACGAATCGACGTACGAACTCTGGATCTTCACTTTTTACCTAAACACACATTAATCGCCACTGTTACGTTGTCAGCAGTCTTGCAACCTGACACCAAATCCAATGTACGGTAGGTATTGCTTGGTGAAAAACTCCTAAAAGAGCTTGCTCTGCTCTTTGTAATGAAGCTCGCCTTCTAATAAACAGTCCGTCATCCATACTCGCCTTTTCACATTTCAGACTCGAGAAATCCGACTCATCGTTGCCGTATTCGGAAAAACGGTCACGATCCGGCCACAAAACATTGTTAGCAGTGGGAAGCATCGCCAGCCGACCACGCTGTACGCCGCCCACGTTGACCGCGGAGGTAATCAAAACATAAAATGCTTTGTCACTATTAAAGGGTCTGGAGACCTTGGCCAAGTGATGGAGCGCACGCTCCTCGTAGCTAGCAATGATCTCTGGTCGATGCGATTTCATCACGAGTTGAGAATTCGGCATGATTGTGTCGATCAGTTGCTTTGGGGTGTTGGCGATTTGACTTTCGTGGAGTAGCTTCCCCGCGAACACCAACGTTCTCATGACGGCGACAACGACAACCGAGTTTTTCAAGCATCTACCCAAAGGCTCGGTGCGATGTCCAAGATACAAAAAGACGAGAGGATCAAGAAACAACGCATTAGTTTCAGGGTATTATGTTGAATATTCTGCAATGGTTTTGCTTTCTTTTTTAGGCTAAAGTTCAAAGCAAGAGATGAGTTTCTTCTATCTCGTCAACTGAATTCAAGTTGTGTCTACCGCCACGCGGAACGTCACGCCATATACGAAGAATCGCGTGCAGGCTAAAATCGGGATGGATTCTCTCCTTAAGATATCCCATCGGCCTTCGAAAAGTGAAAGTGCTCGTGGAGCGACATGTTCTCGTGGTCGTCAGATAGAGCACCTGGAACACAAGACGGGCTCTAGTACTCAGAGAGTCACACCCTTGCTCCATCTGATTCGCGTTAATTACGTCCTCGATGGCTTCCCAAATCATAGTTGAGTCTCCGGGGTTCCTTGTTTTGAGCGTTATGCCAATTGTTCAAACAGCTTTTTCCGTCGCGGGTCCTCAGCGATAAAATCCATATAATCTTGTTTTAAATGCTCTTTTGAAACTTCGTCGAGATGATCGAAAGTCGGCACATCATACCCTGAAAGATCCTTCTGCTGACGGAACTCATTCCACAGCTGCTGCTTTATGAGTTCAGCCTTTTGAGTCTCAATTTCTTGAGCCAATAGTCTTGTTCCGTAATGATTGCGTCTTATCCAGATAATCAGTTCTTCAAACTTCCTAGCTCTCTTCTGGTCAGCATAAATAAATTCCAAAAAACGGGGCTTGATCTCCTCTTGTAACTCGGGGCTCAGATGATAAAAACTCGGCACGTTGTACGAATCTTTTAGCGGCGCACTCGATTGTTTGAATTCAGCCCACAACGTTGGCAAAATAGGTTTAGCCATGTCGAAGGACATTAGATTTTTCTTAGCACGCACCTGGATCGGCATCATTAAAGGAGCCAATTCTGCGCTTTCGCCACCTTGTAACGCTATATATGCTTTCCACGTGTCTAGCCTTTTCTTATCGCTATGAATAAATTCATGAAATTTACGCATGGCAGCTTCTTGTGTCACTTTGGGTTTGATACGATCGAGACTATGCAATCTCGGTTGGCCAATACTGATCTTGAAATCACGCCACAGAGCGGACAATTTAGCCTAGCTCCTCTTAAACATCGTAACATCTTTAGGCAATTTGTGGAGCAACTCCACGAGCATTTCAACGCCATTTCTTTCCTCGCTGATGACAGGTTCCGCACGAAGACGGGGAGAGCTCACGAACAAAGTGGTAAATAGCAGAATCCAGACTGGACTGAAACGCATGGCGGTTGTTGATATTTACGTGGACGAAAGAGTTTTGAGAATGACGGTCAAGTAGGTATAGAAAGTGTAGTATAGTATAGTATAGTATAGTATAATATCGGATAGTATAGTATAGTATAGTATAGTATAGTATAGTATAGTATAGTATAGTATAGTATAATATAGTATAGTATAGTATAGTATAGTAAAGTAGTATAAGCCGAGACAGGGACGCCCGTCGCTGGAGGATGAGAGTGCAACGCCACTATTCGCTGGCGAGGGAACAGGTAAACGAACGCCTCCGACAAGCAATCAAGGACCGCGCCGATCAGAATAACGACAGAGCCAGAGAACACGGCATAGAGCCCGGTTCCCGGGTATGGCTGTATCTGGATCGGGTCAAGAGGGTTATGCACGGAAGTTGACTCATATGTGGCACGGCCTTTTCCGAGTATTATTAAAAAGATTCCAGGCGTGAAAAGGGACGAAAACGCCCCCGAAAACGTAAGCCTCTGGCAATGGCAATGACAGCGGCGACAGCAGCTACGACGACAGGACCCATAGCCGTTGAAGCAACAGCAGCTATGACGAGGAGACGAGTTAGGGGAAACAGGGTAGACAGGGGTCACAGCCGTGCAAGGATCCGCAAGAATGGAGAGCAAGCACATACCACGACCGGTGAAAAAGTAATAGCTGTTGGCCCTTCGCTGGACGAGGTAGATTAAAATGCAGTATAACAAACATTAATGGGTTTGTGTGGAACGCTTGGACGTTGAGATTGTTACACAGCATTATTGCCTTTTGACAAATTTATCCATTCGTCTGAGCCTCGATGACGTCGATTCCTTTGCGGATCTTAGCACATTTGTATGTCTTTCCTCCATATATCACCATGTGACCTCGGTACGCTAGACACTACGAGCAAGTCCCCGCACGGCTTCCTCTTGTGCAGCACGAAGTTGAATTTTGAGACCATTTGGTCCTAATTCGGACACGAATCGACGTACGAACTCTGGATCTTCACTTTTTACCTAAACACACATTAATCGCCACTGTTACGTTGTCAGCAGTCTTGCAACCTGACACCAAATCCAATGTACGGTAGGTATTGCTTGGTGAAAAACTCCTAAAAGAGCTTGCTCTGCTCTTTGTAATGAAGCTCGCCTTCTAATAAACAGTCCGTCATCCATACTCGCCTTTTCACATTTCAGACTCGAGAAATCCGACTCATCGTTGCCGTATTCGGAAAAACGGTCACGATCCGGCCACAAAACATTGTTAGCAGTGGGAAGCATCGCCAGCCGACCACGCTGTACGCCGCCCACGTTGACCGCGGAGGTAATCAAAACATAAAATGCTTTGTCACTATTAAAGGGTCTGGAGACCTTGGCCAAGTGATGGAGCGCACGCTCCTCGTAGCTAGCAATGATCTCTGGTCGATGCGATTTCATCACGAGTTGAGAATTCGGCATGATTGTGTCGATCAGTTGCTTTGGGGTGTTGGCGATTTGACTTTCGTGGAGTAGCTTCCCCGCGAACACCAACGTTCTCATGACGGCGACAACGACAACCGAGTTTTTCAAGCATCTACCCAAAGGCTCGGTGCGATGTCCAAGATACAAAAAGACGAGAGGATCAAGAAACAACGCATTAGTTTCAGGGTATTATGTTGAATATTCTGCAATGGTTTTGCTTTCTTTTTTAGGCTAAAGTTCAAAGCAAGAGATGAGTTTCTTCTATCTCGTCAACTGTATTCAAGTTGTGTCTACCGCCACGCGGAACGTCACGCCATATACGAAGAATCGCGTGCAGGCTAAAATCGGGATGGATTCTCTCCTTAAGATATCCCATCGGCCTTCGAAAAGTGAAAGTGCTCGTGGAGCGACATGTTCTCGTGGTCGTCAGATAGAGCACCTGGAACACAAGACGGGCTCTAGTACTCAGAGAGTCACACCCTTGCTCCATCTGATTCGCGTTAATTACGTCCTCGATGGCTTCCCAAATCATAGTTGAGTCTCCGGGGTTCCTTGTTTTGAGCGTTATGCCAATTGTTCAAACAGCTTTTTCCGTCGCGGGTCCTCAGCGATAAAATCCATATAATCTTGTTTTAAATGCTCTTTTGAAACTTCGTCGAGATGATCGAAAGTCGGCACATCATACCCTGAAAGATCCTTCTGCTGACGGAACTCATTCCACAGCTGCTGCTTTATGAGTTCAGCCTTTTGAGTCTCAATTTCTTGAGCCAATAGTCTTGTTCCGTAATGATTGCGTCTTATCCAGATAATCAGTTCTTCAAACTTCCTAGCTCTCTTCTGGTCAGCATAAATAAATTCCAAAAAACGGGGCTTGATCTCCTCTTGTAACTCGGGGCTCAGATGATAAAAACTCGGCACGTTGTACGAATCTTTTAGCGGCGCACTCGATTGTTTGAATTCAGCCCACAACGTTGGCAAAATAGGTTTAGCCATGTCGAAGGACATTAGTTTTTTCTTAGCACGCACCTGGATCGGCATCATTAAAGGAGCCAATTCTGCGCTTTCGCCACCTTGTAACGCTATATATGCTTTCCACGTGTCTAGCCTTTTCTTATCGCTATGAATAAATTCATGAAATTTACGCATGGCAGCTTCTTGTGTCACTTTGGGTTTGATACGATCGAGACTATGCAATCTCGGTTGGCCAATACTGATCTTGAAATCACGCCACAGAGCGGACAATTTAGCCTAGCTCCTCTTAAACATCGTAACATCTTTAGGCAATTTGTGGAGCAACTCCACGAGCATTTCAACGCCATTTCTTTCCTCGCTGATGACAGGTTCCGCACGAAGACGGGGAGAGCTCACGAACAAAGTGGTAAATAGCAGAATCCAGACTGGACTGAAACGCATGGCGGTTGTTGATATTTACGTGGACGAAAGAGTTTTGAGAATGACGGTCAAGTAGGTATAGAAAGTGTAGTATAGTATAGTATAGTATAGTATAATATCGGATAGTATAGTATAGTATAGTATAGTATAGTATAGTATAGTATAGTATAGTATAGTATAATATAGTATAGTATAGTATAGTATAGTAAAGTAGTATAAGCCGAGACAGGGACGCCCGTCGCTGGAGGATGAGAGTGCAACGCCACTATTCGCTGGCGAGGGAACAGGTAAACGAACGCCTCCGACAAGCAATCAAGGACCGCGCCGATCAGAATAACGACAGAGCCAGAGAACACGGCATAGAGCCCGGTTCCCGGGTATGGCTGTATCTGGATCGGGTCAAGAGGGTTATGCACGGAAGTTGGCTCATATGTGGCACGGCCTTTTCCGAGTATTATTAAAAAGATTCCAGGCGTGAAAAGGGACGAAAACGCCCCCGAAAACTTAAGCCTCTGGCAATGGCAATGACAGCGGCGACAGCAGCTACGACGACAGGACCCATAGCCGTTGAAGCGACAGCAGCTTTGACGAGGAGACGAGTTAGGGGAAACAGGGTAGACAGGGGTCACAGCCGTGCAAGGATCCGCAAGAATGGAGAGCAAGCACATACCACGACCGGTGAAAAGGTAATAGCTGTTGGCCCTTCGCTGGACGAGGTAGATTAAAATGCAGTATAACAAACATTAATGGGTTTGTGTGGAACGCTTGGACGTTGAGATTGTTACACAGCATTATTGCCTTTTGACAAATTTATCCATTCGTCTGAGCCTCGATGACGTCGATTCCTTTGCGGATCTTAGCACATTTGTATGTCTTTCCTCCATATATCACCATGTGACCTCGGTACGCTAGACACTACGAGCAAGTCCCCGCACGGCTTCCTCTTGTGCAGCACGAAGTTGAATTTTGAGACCATTTGGTCCTAATTCGGACACGAATCGACGTACGAACTCTGGATCTTCACTTTTTACCTAAACACACATTAATCGCCACTGTTACGTTGTCAGCAGTCTTGCAACCTGACACCAAATCCAATGTACGGTAGGTATTGCTTGGTGAAAAACTCCTAAAAGAGCTTGCTCTGCTCTTTGTAATGAAGCTCGCCTTCTAATAAACAGTCCGTCATCCATACTCGCCTTTTCACATTTCAGACTCGAGAAATCCGACTCATCGTTGCCGTATTCGGAAAAACGGTCACGATCCGGCCACAAAACATTGTTAGCAGTGGGAAGCATCGCCAGCCGACCACGCTGTACGCCGCCCACGTTGACCGCGGAGGTAATCAAAACATAAAATGCTTTGTCACTATTAAAGGGTCTGGAGACCTTGGCCAAGTGATGGAGCGCACGCTCCTCGTAGCTAGCAATGATCTCTGGTCGATGCGATTTCATCACGAGTTGAGAATTCGGCATGATTGTGTCGATCAGTTGCTTTGGGGTGTTGGCGATTTGACTTTCGTGGAGTAGCTTCCCCGCGAACACCAACGTTCTCATGACGGCGACAACGACAACCGAGTTTTTCAAGCATCTACCCAAAGGCTCGGTGCGATGTCCAAGATACAAAAAGACGAGAGGATCAAGAAACAACGCATTAGTTTCAGGGTATTATGTTGAATATTCTGCAATGGTTTTGCTTTCTTTTTTAGGCTAAAGTTCAAAGCAAGAGATGAGTTTCTTCTATCTCGTCAACTGTATTCAAGTTGTGTCTACCGCCACGCGGAACGTCACGCCATATACGAAGAATCGCGTGCAGGCTAAAATCGGGATGGATTCTCTCCTTAAGATATCCCATCGGCCTTCGAAAAGTGAAAGTGCTCGTGGAGCGACATGTTCTCGTGGTCGTCAGATAGAGCACCTGGAACACAAGACGGGCTCTAGTACTCAGAGAGTCACACCCTTGCTCCATCTGATTCGCGTTAATTACGTCCTCGATGGCTTCCCAAATCATAGTTGAGTCTCCGGGGTTCCTTGTTTTGAGCGTTATGCCAATTGTTCAAACAGCTTTTTCCGTCGCGGGTCCTCAGCGATAAAATCCATATAATCTTGTTTTAAATGCTCTTTTGAAACTTCGTCGAGATGATCGAAAGTCGGCACATCATACCCTGAAAGATCCTTCTGCTGACGGAACTCATTCCACAGCTGCTGCTTTATGAGTTCAGCCTTTTGAGTCTCAATTTCTTGAGCCAATAGTCTTGTTCCGTAATGATTGCGTCTTATCCAGATAATCAGTTCTTCAAACTTCCTAGCTCTCTTCTGGTCAGCATAAATAAATTCCAAAAAACGGGGCTTGATCTCCTCTTGTAACTCGGGGCTCAGATGATAAAAACTCGGCACGTTGTACGAATCTTTTAGCGGCGCACTCGATTGTTTGAATTCAGCCCACAACGTTGGCAAAATAGGTTTAGCCATGTCGAAGGACATTAGATTTTTCTTAGCACGCACCTGGATCGGCATCATTAAAGGAGCCAATTCTGCGCTTTCGCCACCTTGTAACGCTATATATGCTTTCCACGTGTCTAGCCTTTTCTTATCGCTATGAATAAATTCATGAAATTTACGCATGGCAGCTTCTTGTGTCACTTTGGGTTTGATACGATCGAGACTATGCAATCTCGGTTGGCCAATACTGATCTTGAAATCACGCCACAGAGCGGACAATTTAGCCTAGCTCCTCTTAAACATCGTAACATCTTTAGGCAATTTGTGGAGCAACTCCACGAGCATTTCAACGCCATTTCTTTCCTCGCTGATGACAGGTTCCGCACGAAGACGGGGAGAGCTCACGAACAAAGTGGTAAATAGCAGAATCCAGACTGGACTGAAACGCATGGCGGTTGTTGATATTTACGTGGACGAAAGAGTTTTGAGAATGACGGTCAAGTAGGTATAGAAAGTGTAGTATAGTATAGTATAGTATAGTAAAGTAGTATAAGCCGAGACAGGGACGCCCGTCGCTGGAGGATGAGAGTGCAACGCCACTATTCGCTGGCGAGGGAACAGGTAAACGAACGCCTCCGACAAGCAATCAAGGACCGCGCCGATCAGAATAACGACAGAGCCAGAGAACACGGCATAGAGCCCGGTTCCCGGGTATGGCTGTATCTGGATCGGGTCAAGAGGGTTATGCACGGAAGTTGGCTCATATGTGGCACGGCCTTTTCCGAGTATTATTAAAAAGATTCCAGGCGTGAAAAGGGACGAAAACGCCCCCGAAAACTTAAGCCTCTGGCAATGGCAATGACAGCGGCGACAGCAGCTACGACGACAGGACCCATAGCCGTTGAAGCGACAGCAGCTTTGACGAGGAGACGAGTTAGGGGAAACAGGGTAGACAGGGGTCACAGCCGTGCAAGGATCCGCAAGAATGGAGAGCAAGCACATACCACGACCGGTGAAAAGGTAATAGCTGTTGGCCCTTCGCTGGACGAGGTAGATTAAAATGCAGTATAACAAACATTAATGGGTTTGTGTGGAACGCTTGGACGTTGAGATTGTTACACAGCATTATTGCCTTTTGACAAATTTATCCATTCGTCTGAGCCTCGATGACGTCGATTCCTTTGCGGATCTTAGCACATTTGTATGTCTTTCCTCCATATATCACCATGTGACCTCGGTACGCTAGACACTACGAGCAAGTCCCCGCACGGCTTCCTCTTGTGCAGCACGAAGTTGAATTTTGAGACCATTTGGTCCTAATTCGGACACGAATCGACGTACGAACTCTGGATCTTCACTTTTTACCTAAACACACATTAATCGCCACTGTTACGTTGTCAGTCTTGCAACCTGACACCAAATCCAATGTACGGTAGGTATTGCTTGGTGAAAAACTCCTAAAAGAGCTTGCTCTGCTCTTTGTAATGAAGCTCGCCTTCTAA
>MIQA02024030.1:0-13177 GCA_001887855.2 Sclerospora graminicola
TCTCAGAAAATCTTCCTGAGACGCGAACACCCACGGGGGTCCCAGACGACTGACTATCGGAGGGAGTACTCCGTCCATCCGAGTCATGATCCGATCCGGCATCCGGCCGGCTAGATCGGTCACTTGCATCCGCTTGATCGTGACTGCTCTGATGTTGTATGTTGAAAGCTCACCTTATGTACCCGTCAGTACTGGGTGGTTTGCTCTCCTGGTGGACCCTAGGGCGAAAAGTGTAAATCTGTCCAATAGGGAGATGAGGGTTAGGACTAGAGGTAGCTCCTGGGCGGAAATCGTCACCGGGGAGCTCGTCTGGCAATACACTTGAAGTTTGTATAGTGCCGGCTGGACCGAGAATAATCAATCGGCCAGCTAAACCAATAACAATGAAGGGCGAATCCAAATGTGTATATAAGGTAGATATAACTCCACACTCTTCCACAGAAGGCCAAAATGTCACCACTTCTCAATACTTAATGCCGTGTTCAAAACACGGGCGACTTGAGGTGAGTATACGAAGTCGCCGCGACTCCCGGTCAGGGGACTTCCGGTGGGTTAACTTAACCTTCCCCGGGCAAAACAATAACAGCAAGGGGGGCCTTGTTAGCCCTCTGCCGTGAACCAATAAAAGCGACTTGCGTCTAAGAAAGCGAAACGTATACTGATTTATCCTATATCCAATACTCCCTTCTGTGTAACCTACCCCAAATAACACGGCTGACCAGTCATGTGCCTTACCCGAAGTAGCCCGGTTAACTCCGACTTTGTGTACCCGCCTGGCCGGTACAACAACCCCAGATGGTACCAACCGGGCCGGTACACCGAACCCAGCTGGTACCAGTCCGGATGGTACATTGTACCCGGCCGGCTCGGCCGGATGGCCATCCGTCCGAGCCCCTTGGCCGCTGGCGCTAGCAATTCCTTGGCAGCTTCTCATCCGATCCGGGTGCCTCCTTCATCCACTAGAACACTCATCTTCCTTCAGGATCCCTTCGCTCATACCTTACAAACACTCCGCCACCAGTCTCCCACTCGGCCGTCCAACATCCGCGGCCTTCCGCCTGCTTAGCCTGTTAGCTCGACTGTCCATGCCTTCCATCACGTTCGTCCGGCCTGATCCCAGGCCTGGTGCCGTCCGGCCGCTCGTAGGTGCGTCCGGCAGCTCCCAGATCGCGTCTTCTTATTGACCGGTCCGGGCATCCGGCTAGGGCGACATTTCAGCCAATCCGGTGCGGGCATCCATCATCATTAGTCCGTTAATTTCTGGAACACTTCACCACAGCCGCCCTTGAGCCTTGTCGCAGCCGCACAACGGTTGAGGCACGCGCTCACCACATCTCCCACACTTTGACTTTCACCGCCCCTATGTCCGACCGTGACAGCGCCCCCATCGGTCCCATGCCGGGCCACTCCCCGGCCAATACGCAGCCATCGGCCGTAGGCCCGGATGCCCATCCGGCCGGCCTAGAGCGTCGCCCAGGGCAGCCCGACGTGGCTGCCCTGCAAGCTCAAATCGCTGCGCTAACCACTCAAGTAGCCAGCCTAGAGCAGGCTAACACCGAGTTGGCTGTAACCGCCCGGCTGGCTAGTCAGCAAGCGGATGAATCACGGGTCCGGGAGGTGCTGGCCACCTTCCAATCCCGCGACCGCATTAGCCGACTGAAAAGTGAGAAGGCCGACCTTCTCCAAGCGAGAGATCACCTCCAACAGCAGTCGGACTCACAGCGCGTCTTGAACCAGAAGGCCATAGCTGCCTTGAAAATCCAGAGTAAGTACCATTTCGCCTATTTAGGTTCGTCTCTCCACTCGCTCACTCCGTGTGGGTTCTCAGAGCAAAACGTCACGAACCTCCGCGTCTTGATGGTCGAGTCTTTTCAGACCGCGCGCGAGTTGACGGTGCGCTACGATAGCTACATTAAACTCTCTCAACGATTGGAGAGTTCGCAGCTAGAGCTGGGCAATTTGGAATTTCGCCGGATCCGGCTCACCAAGAAGCTGACGAAATATCAGAAGGCGCTGTACCAGTCGGCCTCCGCACCGCCTGAGCTGCAGCGCCGATTCCGGGAGCTTGAGGCCGCGTACACTGAGACCCAATCGGGTGTGGGTGAAGCCCGGGAGGCGTTTACCCAGCTTGCGGAGGAGCGCGCGGACTGCCTGTCTTCTCTCAAGGAAGATCGAGCTCGGCTAGCCGCTTCGGGTGCCCGGGTGGGGCGTCTAATGAAGGGCCCTGCCCCCATCCGGGAGGCTATTAGGCACCTCCTTGACTTAGCTTGTCCGCGAGACCCTGATCCAGCCGCTTCCGCCACACCACTTTTCTCATCAGCCGCTGGTACCGCCACGGCCGTCCGGACATCCAGCGCGGAGTCGTCCGCCCCCGGATCGATGACCGGTGGCACGGGAAAGGCTTCTCGTCTACGGATTTGGGATACTTCTCAAGACCCTAACCCGCCGCCAGTGCCAGCCGGCGAGCAGGCGGCTTCTCTCTCGTCCACTGAAGATTCGCCTGCGCATAAGGGAAAACGTCGGTCCAGCCGGGTTGCGTCGCTCCGCGGCCCCGTGGCAGCCAAACGGCCTAAACGGTCCGCCGCGCCGGTGAGCGCGGCTCTAGGTCATGGAGACAGCGGGCCGGATCCTAGCCCCACTTCGATCTCGGCCCCGCCGGCTTCTGGGAAGTCCTCCCATCGTCCTCGCACTATCAGATCTTCGTCCAAAGCTTCGTCTGCCCCGGCTCTCCTTAGTGTCTCCCCTCATGATCCCCAAGGCCCGTCCATCGCCTCTCCCGATGGAGAGGGAGCGCCCGACCTACCGGAGATGAACTATGATGAGGTCGCCGCTGAGAGCCTCAAGGAGTTACCTTCCCCGGACCCCTTTGTATTAAACGAGAACGAGTCCAAAGAATCCTCAGAGGAGTCCCCTCCGTTGTGGATCCCCCGCCGGAAGGTTATGACGGCCCTCGAACTGGCTGCGGCTATTCCCTGGTCAAAGGCGCAGTTGGAAGGCTTGTGTATCCAAGACCTCACTGGTGCCCTTGTCACCCGGGCGTTGACTCGCCCGCCGTTGTGGATATTCCCGCCGGCTCCCGCTATACCCAAGGCCGAGGACTGGGATGCCAAGCTAGTGGCGATCGAGCCGCTGAACGCAATCTTGTCCCGGAAACCCTGGGCCGTACTGGCGACAAAGATGCCGGACATCGGTCTGCCCCATGTCGGCTGGTTCGCGGACTTTCGGGAAGTCTGCAAGGGGTACCTCTCTCGGCATGGGCAAGCCATCTGGGAGTCAACCCATCACCTCTTCATTTCCATTGCTGCCGGGCGTGAGTCCCCCGAGCTAGCCAAATACCGGGCCGACCGCAAGAACCGTCGAAACCGCGCGACTGAGAGCTAGACTAAGCTCTGCAACTTCGTGGTTGGCGGAATCCAGCACGGCCACTGCGACTTATATATTTTTCTCCACCCTATCATGCTACATCTAGCCAACGTCGGGTGGAGAAAAGCGGGAACTCGGCCGAAGGCGGGACTTGGTATCCAGGATTGGGTCGGCGTCAGGTTACCACTCTCCAAGCTTCGCTCGATGCGCTCGATCAACAAGATCCGTGGCGCAACCAGTTCCGGCAGGACCCCGATCGTCACCCTGGCCTCCGCGTGCCCCGACTCCGGAACAAGTTCTGCTGAGCTTCGCCAGGGAGGACCCATGAGGCTAGCCTTGCGTACTCTTATCTTCTCCATTCATTAATGGCTATCAACCTCGATAATACACTTTTCTTTCTATTTTCCACGTAGTAACCACTTGTTCATCTTTCTCATCCGACATCTCCCATCCGGCACCCTAATGACTCGAAGATCATTCCAACGCCCGACCCATCCGGCACCATACTGATTCGAAGATAGCTCCGAAAAACCGATCCATCCGGCACCATACTGATTCGAAGATAACTCCGAAAACCCGGTCGGCCCATATCTGACCAGACTAGTTTCCATCCGCCGATTGCTCGTCTGAATGGTGTCAGTTGATCCGGCCGTGCCTGCTGCCCTGGAGCCGGACGGACTAATTCTCTGCCTCACCTTCTTCGTGGGTCTGCATGACCCCGAAGCGGTTTCGGCTCGCCCGCCGGCGATCGAACTCTCTCATTAAAGCTCCACAATTTAAATCCAGTTCGTCCACCCACGACCGCTCCTCGCAATTTTTCCACTGCACGAGAAACTCTCTGTGGATCCGCCCGAACCGGGTTTTCCGTCCATTTCGAACGTCCAAAATTCCCTCTACTTCGTACTCATCCGGGTCTAACGGCTTGTCCCAGCTGTCCTCCGGCAGTAAAGCTTCATCGAAATCCAGCCGGTCGCTTTCCACCGTAAGGCGTGTATTCGGGCGGTCCGGGAAATGCTTAACCAACTTCAACTTGGAAACATGCACTATCGGGAAAACGCTATATTCCGTGCCGGCCGTGACCAGCTTAACTGCATGATCCCCGACCAGTTCTGCTCCTCGGAAGGTTCAGGGCCTGGCTGGTGAAGGTCACGGGACAGTACACTCCGTCATGATCTTGCACGAGAGCGGCCGAGATGGCCCACTTGTTAGCATAGATGATGACCACCGGAGTCTTTTTAACATCGAAATGTTTCAGGACCGGTGTGGTCGCCATCTTCGCTTTTAACATACCAAAGGCCACCATCGCTCGGGTCATGTGGTCGTCCGGGCCGGCCGCTTGTCTGGGCGGAAAAGGGCGCCTTCTCATTGGCTGAAATAACTGAAAAGGGCGCCTTCTCATTGGTTGATATTGCCGGCCCGGCTTGCGTCTCCGCTTGCCTATCCTGCTCTCTCAGCTTATGGTAATCCACCTCCCGCAACTCATACAAGACCGCCGCATAGACTGCGAAATCCTCGATGAACCGACTGTAATAATTCAGGCTGCCCAAAAAGGATTGCATAGCCTTTAGGGATCGCGGGAAAGGCAGATTACTCAAGGACTCCAAATCCTTCGGATTAGCCTCCAATCCGGCAATCGACACTTGATGACCCAGATAGGTCACCTTAGTTTTTCCCCAGAAACTCTTAACCACACTAATCGAAAGATTCCACTTTTCACACGTAATCATCAACTTCTCCACTTTGTCACACAGTAAATCCCAGGTAGTTGCCGTAACGAGAATGTCATCAATGTAAGACCGCCGCCCCAAAACTGAAGGTTTTGGGTCGGGGTCCGGGTCACCTTCGGTGAACACATCTCCGACCAGAGCCGGATCTTGATCCGCCTTGATCTTGAAGTGTCCATACAGCGCGTTATCTATCAGCCGTTGATAAATCTGCGGGGCATTCTTCAGACCGAACGGCATCCGATTCCACTCGAACAACCCGAAGGGCGTCACGAACGCAGAGATCTCCCGTGCACGATCGGTCATAGAGACCACCCAGAATCCACTGGCCATGTCCAATGAGCAATACCACAAAACTTTATCCAGGTCCTCCAGCAGGTCGTTTATCAGCGGCATCGGATAAATCATCAGCTTAGTCAGCCGGTTCACCAGCCGGTAATCGATGCACAACCTTATATCCACCCCATTCTTCTTAATAATAATTACAATGGGCGAAGCCCATGGCGAGGTGGACGGCTGAATTATCTTGGTGGCCAGCAAACCCTTGATAAGCTCTGACAGCTTTTCCCGATACTGGGGGGCGACTCTTCGGCACCTTTGTGCAACCGGCTTGGCGTCTCCCACATCAATGTCACATACCGCCCCATGGGCGGCCGGAGGAAGTGCGTTCCCTGGTCCGATCAGCAGATGTCGTCTTTTCCATATAATATCCTTCAATCTGCCGATCTCTTCCGGGGTGTTCACATCCGGGTCTCCCACTTGTAGATCGTCGATAGTGACTGCTGGGGGGCAGGGGGTTACCTCAGGTAGTACCGCCATCTGATCCTCCATGCCTTCAACATATAGCTCGCCCCCTTCATGAATGCAGACTTGGTCGGCTTCGGCTGCTTCGGGGTCTTGATCGGCCGGCTGGGCCGATCCGCCTTCGGCTATTTTCGAATTTCGATCACCCGGCTGGGCCGATCCACCTTCGGCTATTTTCGAATTTCGATCACCCGGCTGGGTCGATCCGCCTTCGGTTATTTCCGAGTTCTGCTCGGCCGGCTGGGCCGCTCCACCTTCGCTTCGGTCGTCAAAACAACTGTCATCGGGGTTGACCGCATATGTAACTCTGCTTTGTCCTTTATCCTGATTCTGTCGTTCGTCCGTCTTCCTCTGAGTGGGCAAAACCAGTTCCGCGACAGGGCATAGTCTCGGCCAATACGTTCAGCCGTATCCGGCGACGGCGGGCTCCGCGTCAATATCCTAGAAGGGGTCCGGTACTCTGGTTTAGCCGCCATTGGAGTCTGGTCCTCTTCCACTTCTTCCTCTTCGCTGACCAAGTCGGTGGTTGCCTGAAAGGCCAGGTTTTGCCACTCGATATAGCGTATTGAGCCAATAGTGACATAACCGGGCTGGCGGGGCACCTTGTCTTCGGCCAGCCACATTCCAATGATCACATCTTCATGCAAAGTGAGGGACCTTTCCGAGATATTGGTCACACTTATGTAGTTGAGATGACCACCCCCTTTGACAAACGAGGGTACCCAACACTCGCCCCTTGTCAGCCATAACTTACGCCGCTTGTCGTGTGGTCGTACCATTACTTCCACCGCTTTTCCCACTGACACCGTTACAAACTGACCTAACTTGAGGAACTAGACGTGGGCACCATATAAGGGCCGCCGGCCAGCGAGCTGGATCTACCCCTCAACCGGTAACGTCAATGTTCCATGCGATAAATCCAACCGTATGCCGGCCGGGACCATAAAGTCCATCCCCAGAATTGCATCCTGCCCGGCTAGCTTACCTACCCAGGCGGTAAAGTAATACACCAAAGACCCAGCCAACGTAATCTTAACTCTTGTTCTGCCTTGGGTCATGTATGAACTTTCTCCAATGCCGATGCATTCCTGCCGCTTCGTCTCGTCTATTTCACACCCCACCTTACGAGCAAAGGTGGTGTCCACGATAGACACTTCCGCGCCAGAGTCGAACAGCATGGTAGCCTTCTGGTTATTGATTTTGCCATCCGCCTTGGCCTGCTTGAACCATTTATCCGGCGAATGATATTTCCAATAACCTCGCGACTCGCCCGGTAACAGGTTCAATTCCATACGCACTTCAGACCGGGAATACTCATCCGTCCGTATACTGCTCACCAGGAAGGGGTCAGCCGTGCCGCCCGGGGACCGGATGACGTAATCGTCAAACTTACATGTATTGTCGGTTACGCTTTGCTTTGCTTCTTGATTATCCTCCTTACCGACATATGCATAGATACTAACACTAGACCGCTCGGCTCGAACCAGATTCCAACCTGGCGAGCGATCAGTTTAACATCTTTTCCACGCCGGGCGGCAACATTCCAGTATGCTTGGTCGGAACGTACCACTTCTTCATCTGGTTGTAGAATTCTTCAATAGGGCACAGTTTCGCCGCGTGCATTTCCCCGCAAGTTTTGCAGGTAAACAAGCAGTGTTCCGCCGGATGTCCTTTCCTTTCGCACTTCTTGCAGGTCCAGCCGCTTCCAACAACTCAAGTCGTCATGCTTGATGGACCCACAGTAGAAACATTTCCGTCTGGGGTAATCCTGGTCAGTTCGATCCGGAAACCCCTTCAGCTGACTGGACCCAGCTGGCAGCCTAGATGGCTGACTGGCTTCCGCCGAGAACAGGTACCGGTACTGCTCCTCCTCGGACTCGCCCCCAGACCGCTGGTACTCCTCTTCCGAGCTAGTCGCATCCGACTCTCGGGCGACCATGCGGACGGCTCGGGCCGTCCTGGTAGATGGCGGCCGGCTTCCTTGATCCGAGTTAAAACGGGACTTGAACCGGCCAGTTCCAACTGCCGCCTTGGGGCCTCGCTTCTTCGCTCTTTGGTAGGTGCGCAGCGTCAATTCCAGCTCCGTGGTATTCTTCAATCGCAGTAACGCCAGCTGGTCCGCCAGCTCCCGATCGTCCAACGTGCTGATAAATGCTCCACATGTTCACGAGCGGCTTCCGACCGGCTGACATCTTCTTTAACCGGTATATTTGCCTCATGCCAGCGACATTTAGGCGATGGAGATACTCCAGAGGGGTCTCATCCGCCCGCTTCT
The DNA here is from genome assembly GCA_001887855.2 of Sclerospora graminicola. Taxonomy (NCBI): domain Eukaryota; phylum Oomycota; class Peronosporomycetes; order Peronosporales; family Peronosporaceae; genus Sclerospora; species Sclerospora graminicola. The sequence goes on from MIQA02024030.1 coordinate 8,167, forward strand.
TGGTGTGGAAATATTGTCGCGCCGCCGATGTTCCAGATCCACAGTATTGTTCTTCGAACGCATCGACCAATCCCTTCCAATCATCTCGGATTTCCCGGCTGAGCTGTTGGATCCAGTTTTTCGCTGGACCTTTCATCAAATCCCCAAAGATCAGGCATTTCTCATAGTCCGACGTCCGGTCTCTGAGAAATGCCGACTTCGTCTTGCTCAGCCATCCTCGGGCTTGGTCCTCGTCCGTGTCGCGTCCGGTGAAGTCTTTCAGCTCGGACGTGGCCGACATTCGCACCCTCGTGATCGCTCCCGAATCCGCGTCAAACGCTTGGGCCGAGGCCATATGGGCTCGGCGGGCCATCCCCAGATCCAAGTCATCCGGATCGTAATGGTACTTGGCCGACTTGACGGATTCCATATCCACGTCGCTGAGAGACAGCTTCCTATTCGTTGGCCGACGTCCGGTCCGGCGACCTGTCTGGCGGCTCGGCGGGGCGGCATGGGGTTCACTCTGCTTGGACTGCACCGACTCCATGTCTTCGTCACTTGGCTCCCTCGCATAGTACTGGACTGGCTCGGGCGCCTGCGTTCCACGACGAGCCGGCTGGTCCGGTGACTTCGGACTGCCGCGGCTGGCGCTCAGCCGACGCTGCTCTTCCAAGTATCGCTCCATCATCGCCGAAAACATGTTCTGCAGGTGATCCGGCACCTGAGAGCGACTTGAGGGGCGACTTGAGGGGCGACTTGAGGGGCGGCCGGGCTGCCAGATTGACATTCCTTCTTGATCCGCCCATCCGCGTCTTCGTCTTCCTCCTTCGGTTCTGGATCCGCCGTCGCCGTCCGCCAGGCCTGTACGCTGTACTGGTTGGCGTTCTTCCGCTCGGGCGTACCCGGATCCTCACGTCCTCCAAGCCTCATGGCCGTCGCCACACGCGCTGCTCCCCTTGGGCCAAGCGTCATGCGGGTGATACCCACCGATGAATCAGATGAGTCCGCTTCCGAAGGGGCAGACTCGTACTGCGAAGAGCCTGAGTGTATCCCGGCCGGTTTGCTTGTCGCCGGCGGCGTGGACGGCGCCACTCCAGTCGTAGCTGTCATCTTCTTCGACGGCGGCGAGCAACCCACTAGCGGTACCAAGTGGTCGTGCAGGGCGCTGGACGCCTCCTTCAACTTGTCCATCTTCAGATCAAACAACTCGTTCGGATCAAACACGCCGGTGTTAATGCCGGCTTGTTTGAGTTGACCGAATAGTCCTCTAATAAGGGACACGTGGCCGTCTGAGAGAGTTGGGGGAGAGACGGGACCTTTCAATCCGCCTATGATCTTCGGCCGTGTTATTTTCAGCACCTTATCCGTCCGCAAGAATTGCCCCAACTCGTGAAGATGGAAAGCACGCTCCAAGTCTATATCCGTCGATAGGCCGTCCTGCTTCTCTTCTTCCTCTTCGAAACGCGGTTTATCTTTGTGGGTCGGATAATCCAATTCCTGCCAATCCGGTCTCTTTAGGGGTAGGGGGGGCAGATCGCGACTTGGTCCCGATCCGGCCGGCTTCCCACTCCGGTCGTATCCGACTTCCGCTTTTTCTTCCTTAATTTTTTCTTTTATATCCATAATATGCATTTGTTCGTTAGGATCATGGTCGGAACCATGATCCTTCCTCGGACTATGGCGACTTGCACCATAGTCCGATCCGGCTCCGTCCGTGTAGCGGCCGGCACTACCGTAAGTAGTACCGTAATCCGCCCCCGGCGGAGCCTCTAGGGGAGTAACTTCTTCTTTAATGTCAACCTCGAACTCCCCCAATCCGAGGCGACCATCGCATCCTTCCATCTTCAGCAGCATTGGGGGCGATATGCCTTCCCCCAATGCACCCGACACAACATCGTCAACAAATTTGACAGGTTTAGGTCTTTCGCCCGCTAGGGACTCGCGGTGATATCCAGGGTCACCAAGAGATCCGGGCACGCGCACCATTGTGGTGTAGTCGCTCTCAGAAATCTTCCTGAGACGCGAACACCCACGGGGGTCCCAGACGACTGACTATCGGAGGGGGTACTCCGTCCATCCGAGTCATGATCCGATCCGGCATCCGGCCGGCTAGATCGGTCACTTTCATCCGCTTGATCGTGACTGCTCGGATGTTGCATGTTGAAAGCTCACCTTGTGTACCCGTCAGTACTGGGTGGTTTGCTCTCCTGGTGGACCCTAGGGCGAAAAGTGTAAATCTGTCCAATAGGGAGATGAGGGTTAGGACTAGAGGTAGCTCCTGGGCGGAAATCGTCACCGGGGAGCTCGTCTGGCAATACACTTGAAGTTTGTATAGTGCCGGCTGGACCGAGAATAATCAATCGGCCAGCTAAACCAATAACAATGAAGGGCGAATCCAAATGTGTATGTAAAGTAGATATAACTCCACACTCTTCCACAGAAGGCCAAATGTCACCACTTCCCAATACTTAATACCGTGTTCAAAACACGGGCGACTTGAGGTGAGTATACGAAGTCGCCGCGACTCCCGGTCAGGGGACTTCCGGTGGGTTAGCTTAACCTTCCCCGGGCAAACCAATAACAGCAAGAGGGGACCTTGTTAGCCCTCTGCTGTGAACCAATGAAAGCGACTTGCGTCTAAGAAAGCGAAACGTATACTGATTTATCCTATATCCAATACTCCCTTTTGTGTAACCTACCCCAAATAACCCGGCTGACCAGTCATGTGCCTCACCCGAAGAAGCCCGGTTAACTCCGACTTTGTGTACCCGCCTGGCCGGTACACCAACCCCAGATGGTACCAACCCGGCCGGTACACCGAACCCAGCTAGTACCAGTCCGAATGGTACATTGTACCCGGCCGGCTCGGCCGGATGGCCATCCATCCAAGCCCCTTGGCCGCTGGCGCTAGCAAATCCTTGGCAGCTTCTCATCCGATCCGCGTGCCTCCTTCATCCACTAGAACACTAATCTTCCTTCAGGCTCCCTTCACTCATACCTTACGAACAATCCGCCACCAGTCTCCCACTCGGCCGTCCAACATCCGCGGCCTTCCGTCTGCTTAGCCTGTTAGCTCGACTGTTCATGCCTTCTATCACGTTCGTCCGGCCTGATCCCAGGCCTGGTGCCGTCCGGCCGCTCGTAGGTGCGTCCGGCAGCTCCCAGATCGCGTCTTCTTATTGACCGGTCCGGGTATCCGGCTAAGGACGACATTTCAGCCAATCCGGTGCGGGCATCCATCATCATTAGTCCGTTAATTTCTGGAACACTTCACCGCATGATCGTTGAATGGCTTACGCCAAACAACGTTAAGGAACTTCGAAAGTTCTTTGGACTGGCGATACTTGCACAAGTATTCGTGTAATTATGCCGGTCTGATCCGACCTCTTTCCCAATTACTTAAGAAAGATGTCAAATGGCACTGCGATACCCAGTGCCAAGATGCATTTGATGCAGTCAAGCGTAGCTTAACTGAAGCTCCCGTCTTGGCGATAGCCGATAACGAGCGACCGTTTCACGTTGTATGCGACGCGAGCGATTTCGCCATCGGCTGCGCCTTGATGCAGCGCGATCACGATGATTGTGATCGCGTTAGCTTCAATCATTCCCGTAAGTTGCGCCCAGCCGAGCGCAACTATCCAGTGCATGTCAAGGAACTCCTTGCCAAGAAGTATGCACTGGCCATGTTTCGGATCTATCTCTTAGAGGATAGACCGTATGTGGTTTACACGGACCATGCGTCATTACGCACGGCCGTGAATTCACCACACACATTCAAAGAATGGCACGTTGGCTGTCATTCTTTGCTGAATACAACTTCACGGTTGAATACAAACCGGGAAAGTGGAACGTGATAGCGGATGCGCTATCACGACGCCCCGATTACGAGACGAAACCGTCTGTAACGGAGGCAACCAGTGCAAATGCAGTACGTTACACTGCTCTGTCGTCGTCACTCGTACGACAGGTATGTCAAGCGTACGAAACAGACGAGGAAACTCGTCTGCTGATTGATTACCTAAGTAATCAATCTGATCGGAAGCGCAAGGAACTTCCAGAGTTCCTTCGCGCTTGCGTGCATCGTTATCGATTGCACGATGGTCTGTTGCTTTATAGCACAGACCAAGATGATGTTAGTCGCATCGGCGTTCCAAGCGACGATGATCTCAAACATCAAATTTTGTTTGAGTACCATGATGCACCGATTTTGGGGCATCAAGGTCGAGAGTAGATGTATGCTTCTTTCGCACGCGAATTCTACTGGTGTAACCAGTATAAATGAGTACGCAAGTACGTGCGCGCTTGCGAGATATGTGCGCGTTTGCGAGATATGCCAGCGCGTCAAGCCTGCACAATCCTCGCAGGCTCCCCTCCAATCTCTGCCGGTTCTGACAGAGTGTTGGAAGTCCATTTCCATGGTGGCTGCTTTAGCAGTATCGGCGGCGCCCTTAAGAGCGCTGCTGCGTTTGTTGACCATTTGTTCTTATGGTCAGAAATGTGTTATAACAGAATATCGTTATGACCAACAAGTGCCACCATTCGATATAACATTATATTATTGGCCAACCAGCTTGAGTGGGGGGTGATGTAATGGGGTGCCATTACATAAGTGATATTTAAGTAGAAATATCACAGTTCAGTTTCAGACTTAATGCCCGAAATGCGAATATTGGATTATAAGTTGTTATAATCCATCCTGAGAACAGATTCTGATATTATTATCGAATCTAACAAGTAATCTAATGATAAAGATATCATTAGATCAGTTTTATAGTACATGTTACTATGATTAGTCTAGGTCTAATTATACTAGTTAGCTCTTAACCATTCATAAATATATTCACTCTTAAACTTACCTTCTAGCACTCAAGTAGCCTTAAGTATATATATTAATATATATATACTTAAGTGATAGATTAATTAACAAATTAATTAGTCTTTTCTATAGTTTATCTAAGGTAAACTAAGGAGGACAAAATTTACATTTGGTCCTGCACAAATTGCACGCTTCCTCACTGCAATCTCACAGTGT
>MIQA02024031.1:0-45003 GCA_001887855.2 Sclerospora graminicola
AGGAGGATAATCAAGAAGCAAAGCAAAGCGTAACCGACAATACATTTAAGTTTGACGATTACGTCATCCGGTCCCTGGGCAGCACGGCTGACCCCTTCCTGGTGAGCAGTATACGGACGGACGAATATTCCCGGTCTAGTGCGTATGGAATTGAACCTGTTACCCGGCGAGTTGCGAGGTTATTGGAAATATCATTCGCCAGATAAATGGTTCAAGCAGGCCAAGGCGGATGATAAAAACAATAACGAGAAGGCTACCATGCTGTTTGACTCTGGCGCAGAAGTGTCTATCGTTGACACCACCTTTGCTCGAAAGGTAGGGTGTGAAATAGACGAGACGAAGCGGCAGGGATGTATCGACATTGGAGAAAGTTCATACATGACCCAAGGAAGAACAAGAGTTAAGATTAACGTGTTGCGCTGGGTCTTTGGTGTATTACGTGCTTTACGCGGGCCTGGGTAGTGTAAGCTAGCCGGAAACAGGATTGCAAGTTCTGGGGGATGGACTTTATGGTCCCGCAGCCGGCATACGGTGGATTTGATCAGCATGGGGGACGGTTGACGTTTGCCGAGTGTGGTTCTGAATCCAGCTAGCTGGTACCAGCGGCTCTATAGGTGGTAAACCGCACGTGCCAGTTTCTCAAGTTAGGTCGCAGTTTGTGTAACGGTGCCAGTGGGAAAAAGCGGTGGAAATAATGATACGACCTAGACCGAAGGCGGAGCGTTAAGGGCTGACAGGGCGAGTGTTGGGTACCCACGTGTGTCAAAGGGGAAGGCCACCTCAATAACATAAGTGTGACCAACATCACAGAACGGCCCCTCACCTTGCATGGAGACGTGATCATTGGAATGTGGCTGGCCGAGGACAAGGTACCCCGCCGGCCAGGTTATGTCACTATTGGCTCAAGACGCTATATCGAGTGGCAAAACCAGGCTTTTCAGACAACCACCGATTTGGTCGGCGAAGACAAAGTAGTGGAAGAGGACCAGACTCTAATGGTGGCTAAACCAGAGTACCGGACCCCTTCTAGGATATTGACGCGGAGCCGGCCATCGCCGGAACCGGCTGAACGCACTGGTCGAGATCTTGCCCCGATCGCTGAACTGGTTTTGTGCACTCCGCCGAAGACGGACGAACGACAGGATCAAGAGAGAAGACAATGCAGAGTCGCATGTGCGGTCACCACCGATGCCGGACGGTTTGATGAACAAGATGATACCGGATCGACCGATCCGACCGATCAGGATCCGGAAATAGCCGGAGGCAGAACGACCGATCCGGCCGATCAGAATTAAAAAATAGCCGGAGGCGGATCAACCGATCCGGCTGACCCGGATCCGGAATTAGTCGAAGCTGACCAAGAGTGCATTCATGAACGGGGCGAGCTATATGTTGAAGGCATGGGGGATCAGATGGCGGTGCTCTCTGAAGTAACCCCCTGTCCACAAGCAGTCACTATCGATGATCTACAGGTTGGAGACCCAGATGTGAATATCCCGGAAGAGATCAGCAGGCTGAAGGATATCATATGGAAAAGGAAACATCTGCTGATTGGTCATGGAAATGCACTGACTCCGGTCGCCCATGGGGCGGTATGTGACATTGACGTAGGAAACGCCAAGCCGGTGGCACAAAGGTGCCGGAGAGTCGCCCCCCAGTATCGGGAGAAGCTGTCGGAGCTTATCAAGGGATTGCTGGCCACCAAGATAATTCAGCCGTCCACCTCGCCATGGGCTTCGCCCATTGTAATCATTATTAAGAAGAATGGGGTGGATATAAGGCTGTGTATCGACTACCGGCTGGTGAACCGGCTGACTAAGCTAATGGTTTACCCGATGCCGTTGATAAACGACTTGCTGGAGGATTTGGATAAAGTTTTGTGGTATTGCTCATTGGACATGGCCAGTGGATTCTGGGTGGTCTCTATGACCGATCGTGCACGGGAAATCTCTGCATTTGTGACGCCTTTCGGGTTGTTCGAGTGGAACCGGATGCCGTTCGGTCTGAAGAATGCTCCGCAGATTTATCAACGGCTGATAGAGATGATATTTAGAGAACCTGACCCTATACAGGGTGGTGTAAGCCATGTCAAGCGCGGTGCTGTAAGGGCCTCATTTCATTACACTTTTGGCCCCCGACTCTATCCGACTTTGGATTTTCGTCCACGGTGGGACTCGAACCCGCAATCTCCCGGTCCCGAGGGCAGGGCCTTAACCACTGCACCAAGCGAGGTCGGTCCAACGGCTAGTAGATAACACGCTGTATGGACCATTCAAGATCAAGGCGGACCAAGATCCTGCTCAGGTCGGTGATGTGTTCGCCGAAGGTGACCTGGACCTTGACCCAAAACCTTCAGTTTTGGGGCGGCGGTCCTACATTGATGACATTCATGTGACGGCTACTACTTGGGATTTACTGTGTGACATAGTGAAAAAGTTGATGATTACGTGTGAAAAGTGGAACCTTTCGATTAGTGTGGTGAAAATTTTCTGGGGAAAAACTAAGGTAACCTATTTGGTTCATCGGGTTTCGATTGCCGGATTGGAAGCTAATCCGAAGGATTTGGAGTCCGTTAGTTATCTGCCTTTCCCGCGGTCCTTGAAGGCTATGCAATTCGTTTTTGGGCAGTTTGAATTACTACAGTCGGTTCAATGAGGATTTCGCGGTCTATGCCGCTGTGTTGTATGAGTTACGGGAGATGGATTTCCACAAGCTGAGAGAGCAGGATAGGCAAGGTGGAGTGCGAACCGAACCAGCAATATCAGCCAATGATATGCTACCCGAATCAACTTTTTCCACCAATGAGATGCCGCCTGCGTCGACTATTTCCACCAATGAGATGCTGCCCGCGTCGACTATTTCCACCAATAAGATGTCGCCCGCTTCGACTATTTCCACCATTGAGGTGCTACCCGGGTCAAGTATTTCGTCCAATGAGATGCCGCCCAGGTCCACCCGGACAGGCAGCCGGCTGTCCAATGCCTGCGCTTTTGGGCCGGATTACCACATGACCAGGGCGATGGTAGCTTTTGGCATGCTGAAAGCAAAGATGGCGACCACACCAGTCCTGAAGCATTTCGATGTTAATAAGGTTCCTGTGGTCATCATCTATGCTAACAAGTGGGCTATCTCAGCTGCCCTTGTGCAGGATCATGACGGAGTGTATTGTCCTGTGACGTTCACCAGCCGGACTCTGAAGGCTAATGAAGTTAACTATGGGCTAGTGGATAAAGAAGTTTTGGCCTTATTACGGATCCTGGATGTGTGCTATACTATGCTGGTGTCTCGGCCTATCAAGGTACTATCTAGACGGTCGCCCTGTCATAGCTTCTGACGGCAAATTGAATTGACGGTCGGCTGGGTAGATGGACTGCTCTGCTGTCTCAGTGGTCTCTAGAAGTAATCTAGTGTACCAAAGGAGAAGAAGAAATACTGGGCACGTTAGCGGCCAGCATTACCCCAAGGGCAGAAGTGGAGGAAGCGCTGATTGCCATAGCGCCTCGGAAACGGCCGCGACAATCCATCATATTACCACCGACAACAGTGGGACCGACAGAACAACTGATGGTTCTGGGTTTTGACGGGTCGGCAAGTGTAAAAAAGGGAGTAGATGCCTATAGTGCTATCTTATGGAAGTTGCCCGAGTGGAAAATGGTCGCTGCAGCTTCAGATTTCACGCCTGGCATAACAGTGAATGAACAGAGTACCGAGGACTGCTACTTTGCCTAGATCTGCTGGCAGGTCGGATGCAGGGGCGGATCATCATATGTGGTGATTCCAATCTGATGATCCGGCAAATCACGGGAGACATAGACTGCAAGGCTTCCCGACTAAGACTTTTGAACGATCGGGTTATGTTCGCCCTGCGGTAATGGCCAGAACATGAATTGTTACATGTCAAACGGGAGTGGAACAACTGGAACAACAGTGCAGGCCATTTGGCTACATTGGCCATGCGTGATCAGGTCGAACTCACCGTTTCGGATCCAGGTATGTTAGTCGGATTGGCAGAAATGAACAGGCTATCAGAGATAATTGGACAGGCCGCCAGGTGCGAGGTCCACCCATCCGGATCCAACCGTTTCGTAGAAGAAGAGTGTGACGACCAGAACTGGGAACCAGACATTCAGACCCGGCTGGATCAGGAGATGCCCTGTGCCAACAGGAGATCCCTCAAGTCAGCCCACAGCCGATTGGATCGGGCGTGACTAACCGGGGTTAATAGTCGAAGTGAAGGATGGGGTGGGGTGAAAGAAGCATGGATGGATAGATTGAAAGGAAAACAAGAGATCGGTAACCTGCTGCAAAAGGTCACTCGGTCCCGAGGAGGATTTCCCGGCGATAGTTTCGTCGGCCCGGCGGTTGGCGGAAGCAAGCTGCTGGACCAGATCCGTTTGGATGTGTTTCAGGCTAACCACTTGGGCGGCTAGGACCTCTATCCTTTCTTTATCCCCGCCACTTCGGAGGTGGGGGCGGATGGTGCACCGGCCTGTTGTAGGGCGTCAGTAAGCTGGCCTACAATGGCCCTGAGGCGGGTTATTTCATCCACTGCTTCCTGACGGCTACGCCTCAGCTCGGAGATTCTGGGCGCCGTGCGATCCAGCAATGCGCAAAGTGTCACGCATCTCTGCGACATAACTTTGGAGTCGGCCTGACAGGATCGGAGCTTAGTCTTAAGGGGAGAGACGGTGGCCCCCAATCTGTCCCGGTCACCACAAGCCTGACCGTGAATGCGGAGCGCCGTGTCAATGTCACTGGGGACAGCACCAGATCGGGAATGCGGGATGAATCCGGCGGCCCTGCGATTTCCACCCCACTGGCAGGCGAATCATCATCCACCAGAGTAACTCGACATATGTTATCCTCGTCGACTTGTAGGACTGAAAATAAATCACGACAAGGTCAGCATCTACGGATGAGACTTCAACCCGGCCGGAAGACCGGGTTCATGAAAATTGCCATAAATCGTACAGATGACGTACCAAAGCGGGACATGGGTAAGAAGAGTCAGAAAGACTTGTGTCAGGTGGAGTTGCGCCTCAACCGTTGTGCGGCTGTGACAAAATTCAGGGGCGGCTGTGGCGAAGTGACTTGTGAATTAATTAACGGGAAGGTATGAAATACGTTCCCGAGGGCGCCTTCTGATTGGCGGAAAATGCGGACCAAGGGCGTAGAGGCCGGATGGCCGTCGCCAGGCGTATTCACCAGCGGCAGGACGGTGTCAGGCATGAAATCGAGCCAGATGGGTGTGGTCGAGATGTTGGTAATTGGGCTAGCTGTTGATGGGCCGTCCGGATCAGGTGAACCGGATGACCTCGGACAGTGGATGACCGAAGGACAGATTGTTTGGACGGTGTATGGGCGAAGGGGCCTGAAGAGGGTTGAATTTTATAGAGGACGGATGAGGCGCCAGAGTTGAGCGCGGAGCTGCTAAGGAGGGGTTACCGCCAGCGGTCAAGCGAGCTTAGATTGATGGCTATCCGGGTCGAGCCGTTTATTTGATGTGCGGTACACGAAGGAGTATCCGGCTGGGTTTGGTGTACCGGCTGGGTTTGATGTACCGGCTGGGTCTGGTGTACAGTACACAAAAGAGCATCCGGTCGAACCACTTCAGGTAAGACATAGAACTATCCAGCCGGGCTATTTGGGGTAGGTTACACAAAAGGGAGTATTGGACAGGGATAAAAATCAGTATACGTTTCGCTTTCTTAGACACAAGTCGCTTTCATTGGTTCACAGCAGAGGGCTAACAAGGTCCCCTCTTGCTGCTATTGGTTTGCCCGGGGAAGGTTAAAGTAACCCACCGGAAGTCCCCTGACCGGGAGTCGCTGCGTTGTGTATACTCACCTCAAGTCGCCCGTGTTTTGCACACGGTTATATCTAGTATTGGAAAGTGTGGTAACGTTTTGGCCTACTGTGGGAAGATTGTGGAGTTTTATTTGGATTCCCTATTACGTACACGTTTGGATTTACCCCTTTATTGTCATTGGTTTAGCTGGCCGATCGATTATTCTCGGTCCAGCCCCCGCAGTATACAAACTTCAAGTATATTGCCAATCGAGCTCCCCGGTGAAGATTTCCGCCCAGGAGCTACCCCTAGTCCTAACCCTCGTCTCCTTATTCGACGGACTTTACACTTTTCGCCCTAGGGTCTATCAAGAGAGCGCAACCGCCAGTACTGACGGGTACACAAGGTGAGCTTTTCGAACATGGATCATCCAAGTCGTCACGACCAAGGTGATGGAAGTGACCGATCCAGCCGGCCGGATGCCGGATCGGATCATGACTCGGATGGACGGGGTACCCCCTCCGAGAGTCAGTCATCTGGGCTCCCCGTGGGTTCGCATCTTCTGAAGAATTACTGAGAGCGACTACACCACAGCGGCTAGGCGGGTTAGGTTGGGGAACACTCTGTCTTGACTGTACCGATTCCATGTCTTCGTTCACCAATTCTCTCGTGTAATGGGGGGGGCTAGTTTAGGCGCCTGTTCTTCCCGGAGGGTAGGCTGACCGTGTACTGGAGCCGTCAGCATTGGACCGACGCTGCTCTTCCAAGTACTTTCTATCATAGCCTAAAGCATGTTCTGAAGGTGGTCCGGCACCTGAGGGCCTGCTTGGTGTTCCTTCTTAATTCACGAATCCATGTCTTTGCCCCTTGTGTCTGGACCATCCATCCATCTCCGTTCGGGCCTGGACGTTATGCTGGCTGGCTTCCTTCCGATCGGGGACACCTGGATTCTTGTTACCTCCAAACGTGGTAGTCATTGCCACATGCACCGCTCCCTTAGGGACCAGTGTCATAATACCTACAGATGAATCAGTCGAATCCACCTCCGAAGGGGCGGATTCGTATTGGGAAGAACGTGAATGTATTCACGTTCTTGGTCCGAACCAGCATCAAACTGGCTGGACCGGTCGCTTCCATGACGACTGGGATGATCCATCTTGTTTAAGCTCGCCATGTGTACCCGTCAGCACTGGCGGTTACGCTCTCCTGGTGGAATCTAGGGCGAGACGTTAAAAGCCGCTTAAGGCAGGTTGACGAGGGTTAGGACTAGGGTTGCTGCTGGGCGGAAATCTTCACCGGGGAGTGGTCCAATCTTAGTTGTAGTCGTGAAATCCAAACAATACCCCACAATCTTCCACAGTTAGCCGAAACTTTGCATTCCCTTTCAATACAACTTAACCGTGTTCAAACACGGGCGACATGAGTGAGTCAAGTGACTCTCGGTCAGGGGACTTCCGGTGGGTTCCTTTTAACCTTCCCCGGGCAAGCCAAAACCCAATAGTGGGAAGCTTGTTAACCCTCTGCTGTGAACCAACGACGACTTGTGTCCTAGAAAGAGAAACGAATATTCCTAAATATAATATAAACCTATGGTGTACCTTACCCAAAATACCTGACCTGGACGCTTGTGTACCGTACCCGAAATAGAGCTGAAACCACTTTTGTTGTAGTATTCCGGATCTTCGAAAATAATCAGTTCTTATAGACATATCTATTTTTAGAAGGAACAAAGTGTGAAAGAACCGAAGGACAAATATGCTTCAGAAATGATACATGTACAAATGTGTACATGTATCATTTCTGAAGTTAACGCCCAATAGACGAGATGAGACGCTGAATCAACAGATAACTTAGTGCGTATTGGTATTCGGTATTGACGCGGGAGATAAATGAGACGCACACTGTCAGTTGTTGCATGTGAGTAAAATACAGTTATGCTAGGTTTAAATTGGCTAAAATGGATGAGCCTTTTGGTACTATGAGAAGGTTGAGTCTTAAGAAAGGATCTATGAGATCCTCCGCTTTCGTCGCCAGCTCGCTTACCGAATTTTTGCTTTTTTTTTTCCTTGAAGCTACAGGTTTTGATTTAGCAGATTTCTAGTGTAGATACAAATGGATATGGCATTTTCGGAAAGGGAGACATTATCTCCACCGGAGTTTTTATTATCCCCACCGGAGTTATTTAATTTCTGATTCCTGTAATTGCGACCACAAAAGCGAGGCTCTTTATCAGTAGCATTCGAATGCTGAATGATGAACTAGCGACTGCACGCAGATCTTTACGACGTGAATAGCTATTACGACTGCAACGATAGTGCTCGCTTAACATTCTTGTTGCTGTAACGTCGTCATTCTTTCCTGCTTCCAGAGGCTAAATTGGTGTTGGCTCTCCTTCATTAAATATAGAGTCGCCTCTGCAGACATAGACGTGTAACTGATGTTGCCAAATAAGAAGCCGCGTGTTAACGAGCTTAAAAGACTTTACCATCGTGAAGCCTTTAAAGAAGAATGTATCTACCATCTTCTCATCACGAATTCTGAAAGGGTGGGAAACGAAGCCGTTAAACAAAGACAGAAATTTGACGAGCTTGTATCATATGTGTAGCAGCTTCACTAGTACTTGGGGAAGAGTCAATCAATGCAGGGGGGTCTAAAAAGCAGCCTTATGTTTTGCATCACCGCGTGGTCGGTATTCTCACGTTAGTGAGACTGACAGAGCAGGGACAAATATTAAATTGTGGTCCACACTATTTGTAATCTTTCAAGGGAGATATTATTCCGAGGATAATAAAAATCCGGTGGGGATAATCAACTCCGGTGGGGATAATGTCTCCCTTTCGGAAAACTAATATTTTTAATTGTACCAAGTTTGGAAAAACACAACTTTTGGACAGCTCCGGAAGTGAGAGCGGATACTGTATTTAAAAACCTAACCTTTTCAGAATTCGGCTGTCGGATATAACACCGGCTATACGGTACACCATTGGTGCAGCAAAAAACAGCCAGTTCCGCAGTTGTTTCAGCGTGGCTTATCCCAAAAAGGGGCTAAAGACACATGACTACTGGGTTAGAGCACGAAAACTCGAAGCGTAATTGGAGGCTATTGCCGCGTCAGCCACCGCGAGAGCCACTAACTAGTTACATGTATTATTTTCATTTTAGGATGGTACTGATACTGTATTTTGTACTGTCCACCAATTGCTCCTTAATTTTTTCCAGGTGCTGATCTTTTGTCCGGATGAACTGGCTTTGATCCGTATTTATACCTGTCGCTATGGATATGGAAGGGATTGTCTGCATTACAAATAAAGCGAGCTTGCATATCAGGATTATCGCTACCTGGCATAATACAGCGTATAATCAATCCGAAGGAAAGAACGATGAGCTGCGCCATTCTGGTCGCCGCCTTTACTGCTGTCATTCTTTCTCTTGATGCTGTCCAGGCACAAGTAATTGGGCACAACAAGGTTAAGCCATTTCCACAACCGGTTCCGCGAACTCATGCCGAAAAAGCGGCCGTCAAATTTAAGCCCCAGCTCGCAGTTGAAGGTGTCTGCTACCCTTATCCCGCCGTCCAGAAAGACGGATCCATTGGTGGTGGTCTCAAGTGGAGTGGTCCCCTCGATGGAGAGTGCACCGGGTCGCCGTTGGGCTCGCAGATTTATGCTCGCACTGCGAGGTTCAACAGTATGTTCGCCATCGTATACGCTTGGTACTTTCCGAAAGGCCAAGATATTTTTCCCCTACCTTTTTTGCATGGACATCGTCATAATTGGGAGTACATTGTCGTTTGGATTGACGACCCTGAGGACGAAAACGCCACTGTTCAAGGCGTATCAATGCCTGCAGCGATAGGACACACGAGAGAAAGTCCCGTTCTCGAAAGCCATTTAGACGGGGACAGCGTGAAAGTCGCATATTTTCGTGACCATTTCACGGGAATCACACTTTTGGATCTTACTGAAGAATCGGGCGAATATCAGGATCTCATCATGTGGAAGCAACTTCCGAAGGTGGCTCGCGCATCTTTGGCCAACAAAAACTGGTTTAATAAGATAGATGACGTGTCAGCCTCTCAAATGCCTCTAAAGGATGAAGTATTTGAGGGTATAATCGAGGATAACTGGCCATTCTAGCGTTGTCACCACGCTTGACTTTTCAAGCTCACCTGCACGAGCACACTTGAGTTTGGACATGTTTACAATTAATCCATCGACGCAAAAGGCGTCACAGTGAAACAAGGGGTCCATTAGATGGTACTGCAACGCGAATACATGGTCTTTTATGCTAACCATAGAGCTACATAAAAATACTGGATTGTCGATGTACCTGTGCGTGTATAAGTAACCCTATTGACATCGTATTGCACATCCATTTTTTTACTAGAGCGACTTGAACGCAACCATCATTAAGGCAGCGGATACCGATCTGACTCTGTCCAGTGCAATACCGTAATGCCCTTCATGTCCTTCCTTAAAGACGCAAATGTACTAAACGCTCTTTGGCTGTTTCATGGCGATCGTACCCTTCTAAAGTTTGTTTCTGCGCTAGCCATGTCGAATATTGCTTTACGTCTGTCTACAGCATCTAGATTACGTCGAAAATGCATGAGTCGCATTGCAAATGAAGAAACAGCTTCGAATTACTTCTATCTGTGGATTCATATATTGGTTACTTTTCAAACCTCATAAACAAATCAGAAACTTTAGTTGTGCGTCTCGCGAAGTTTGTCGTAGGCGGCAGTCATCTCCTGGTTAGTATAAAAATGCATGGGAATATTCTCAAGGTGACTCAAATCCAAAAACTCGTCAAAAGGTGACACAAATGGTTTTACGTAATGTTTTAAACATTTTTACATGAAAACTTATGGTAAAATACGACTAAGTCACTATCTCGCTGCTTGCTGCATCGTTCAAGAGATCTTGTAAGCTGACTTGAGCAGCTTTGTGCTCAAATTCGGGGTACGTGACAAGGCATCTGCTACATCATATGCGGGTCCTGGAATCCACTTAATCTGTGGTTGAAACTCAGTGAGTTCGTTGAACAAGCGTTCAACACGTCTGTTTCTCGTCTTTTTGTCAATATTGTCTTGATTCTCATGTGATCCGTTTCCACAACAAAATGAACGATCGAGCAAATAGACACGCCACACTTTCAGTGCGTGCATGGTTTTAAGAAGTTTTTGTTTGCGAACAGGGTAGTTGAGCTCAGCCGACTTTATCTTTCAAACAGTATAGGCGAAAGGGAACTCCATTTCGCTCTCTTTTGAAACAAAACACCCCCAATTACATAGTCGGATTCATCTATTCTAATGCCAAAAGGTTCTGCAAAGTCTGGTAACATTAGCAGCGGTAGAGACGACAAGCGAAGACGAGTTGCTCAAGGCAAGCAAGTTAATGGTCCGTTAGCTGTATTACCTCCTTAGACTTCTTTTCTTTGATGCTTTAAAGAAGCGGACCAGCGAACTGCGCAAAGTCCGGGCTGAACGGGAGACGCACACTGTTGTACCAAGAAAAGTCTCCATATGTTTCTTTGTCTTTCAAACGGGTTTTTCTCTGATGATTTTGACCTTGTCGGGATCCCTTCGGGCACCGTTGCGACCGACAAATCTCCGAGACTTGGGATTTCAGGAACACAGAATTAACACTTCGAAAGTTTGATGTACAACGCTTGATCTTTACATCGTTGAAGTACTCGGTCTAACGCCTCGAGATGCTCCTTGATGTCCTTGCTTCTTGTACACACGAACCTGTCATCAAAGTAGATGCGTATGCAATCGCGTATATCGCTGAAAACACGTTGAAGTTGGCGATTAAATGGACCAGGACTTCCACTAAGTGCCATTCGTGTCACAAGATTCTCAAACAATCCATCCGGCGTCGAAACCGCAGTAAAACGGAATTTCTTGCTCTCTGAGCATCACATGGTAGTAGCTCCATAGAAGATCCATGCATGAAAACTAATACGTTTTGAAGGCAGGTACATTGTAGCTATGTAAAACTAGCCTATCCGCGCGTATCTAGGAATTTTCAACCGTGAGAACCTTTAGCATTCAGCAAAGTGCCCACAGACACGATTTAAGCCAATGATGTATTAATAAAATTTAGAAGTTCGTATTTCGTGACTCGGTATATACTACCCTAAGTCCGATTGGTCTAAGAAAAAAATCAACCAATCAGAAATACCTCCAACGCTCGTTTTTGCAGGCAAACCAAAGGTATGCGCTGATTAGTCAGTTTTTCTTACTTTACCCACCTTCGAACCGTGAGAAAAATTAATGATAAAAATACTAGGTGGAAGGTAATTCAAGCTTTTTTACTTCATTTTTCATTAAAATCATTTGGTAGCCTTTTTTGCTCGTTGATAATTTGTTGGCGCCTGTTCAAGCTCGGGCACTTCAAACTTCGACAAATACACCAGCTGTGGGTTCAGGATTGCATCGACGTGGAGAAAATGAGGTACGCTTGCACTTTTCCGTGGAAGCGACGTGTAAAAAAAACAACAACGGAAGTCCAAAGCATATACCGGTATGGCATTGGTACTCGATGGAAAACATACAAATGACGTGCTCTGTAATCAGCAATTAGAACCGCAAGGGACCCTTTTTGACCAGCGATATGGACGTCCTGTACATGTAGGCTTAGCGGTTTTTGTCGTTGCATCTCGTAAAGACCCAGCCGCGTATGTAAAAAGCAAAAAGCGTGTAGTGATGCAGGTTCAGAATCCTAGATAACATTGGAACAAGTTGGCGAAAGCAAAACCAAGGATGATTTGATGAGTGAGTTGCTTTCGATGATTAAGAACTCTAAGAACCAAGATAATGTGGATGGAATTATTGTACAAATTCCAGAGCATCCTTACGTAGATTGAGACGTTATTCTAGCTGCTATCGATCCTAGAAAAGATGTCGATGGACTACATTCAGAAAACCAAGCCAATTTATTCCAGTTTGCAAAGAGAAAACATTTTCTCAAAACCAAAACGTATGTTTGCTTTGCCGTGTACCTGTCGGATGTATTGAGTTGCTGGATATATACAATATCTCGCTACGAGGAAAACACGTCGTAGTGCTCGGTCGCAGTCAGATTGTTAAAAAATCCGTCTCGTTACTTTGTCTCCGGTTACTATAAATCATTTGAAAACACAAGATCTAAAGATACATGTGCTTGAAGCTGATATCGTCATTGCGGCAATTGGACGTCCACGATATAGTGGTGTAGTCGCTCTCGGAAATTCTTTCCGAGATACAAACACCCAAAGGGGTCTAGATGACTGACTGTCGGAGGGGGTACTCCGTCCATCCAGGTCTTGGTCCGGACCAGCATCAAGCTGGCTGGACCGGACACTCCCATCACTTTGGCTGTGACGACTGGGATGATCCACCTTGTTTAAGCTCACCTTGTGTACCCGTCAGCACTGGCGGTTAGGCTCACCTGGTGGACTCTAGGGCAAAAGGTTAATAAACAGGCGGATGAATGTTAGGACTGGGCGGAAATCTTCACCGGGGAGCAAACTGGCGTTCTACTTAGTTTTTGTATACTGCAAATGCTGAACCGATAATACTCAATCAGCCTGCTCAACCAAAGACAAGAAGGGGGTTTCTCCAATCTTACGTGTAGTCGTTAAATCCAAACAACACTCCACAATCTTCCACAGAAACCAAAACTTCGCCTTCTCTATTAACCGTGTTCTAAACACGGGCGACTTGAGTGAGTATAGTCCAAATGACTCCCGGTCAGGGGACTTCCGGTGTGTTCTTTTAACCTTCCCCGGGCAAGCCAATAACAACTAGAGGGGATCTTGTTAACCCTCTGCTGTGATCCAATGACGACTTGTGTCTTAGAAAGAGAAACGTATACTGATATTTATCCCTAAATCCAATATAAATCTATGGTGTACCCTACCCAAAATAGCCAGACCAGCTCGACCTGGACATTTATGTGCCTTAGCCGACCTTACTCGGGAGAGGGGCCGATACAAACTGCTGTCCGAATCCATTGATCCCTTCGTATCATACACAAAAAACAGCATCCACCTCGGAGTCCCAGTGCAAGTACAGCCACTCTTGATTCAATCTGCGTCTTCTGTCACTAACTCTACGAGTGCTACACACGAACCCACATCGTATACCTCCGCACCTTGCTGGTCGAGTCTTCTCATGCTGCCCGGGAGATAGTCAAGAATTACGAGCAGTTCGTCCATATCTCCCAGCAATTGGAATATCGCTAGTGAGCCTGGGTCAGCTAGAGAACTTCAGGATTTGCGTCTCGCAAAAAGTGGAGAAGCGCAGAAAATTTTTGAAAAAGTTGACCTCCGAGCTGCCCGAATTCCAAGTCCAAATCTAAAAATATCAGGAGGTGTATGCCGAGGCCCAAAAGGAAGTGACTCAAGCCCAGGAGGTGGTCTCCGACCTCCTAGACAGGCGAACGGATACCTTGTCTGCGATACAGGCTTTCCGAGGCCGGCTGGCAGAAGCGAGAGCCAGGGTGGCGCATCTGATGCAAGGCCCCGCGTCTATCCGTCGCGACATCGGGCATCTTCTCGACCTGGCCTGCCCCTGTGGTCTCGATTCCGATTCCACCGCCAACCCGTTCTTGTCATTGTCTTCCGACTCTGGTACCAACGTCGAAACATCCGAAGAGACCACATCAGTCACAGATAACTTGGAGACTGATGCAAGGGTGCCCAAGCGGCTCAGGATCTGGGACGCTTCCCGGGATCCTATGCCCCCGCAATTACCACAGCTGACCGCCCTACCACCCACAGAGGGCTCCATGATAATTGGAGGCAAACGTAGGTCTAGCCGGATCTCGTCCCTTCCAACTCTGGCGGTCGCCAAACGTTCCAAACAGTCTTCCTTGTAGTGAGGACGAACTGAACTCTAGCCCGGATTAGAATTCGACCACTTCCTGTCAGCCGGATTCTGGAGTGTCACCCCCACGTGATAACGTCCAAGAGTCTCCACCTGGCTCTCCGCCCTCTCCAATCATTCCTGCCATTTTTCCTCATGACCCCCGTGGAGCGTCCACCGCTTCCCCGGACGAGGAAAAGAGATCCGGTTTATTCGAGCTAGACGATGACGACGAGGTTATCACCGAAGACTTTAGAAAATCACCCTGTCGGGACGCCTTTAAATTGAACGAGCAGGTCTCGGGCATGGACGGTCCTGAGGGTCATCTGTAGAGTCTCCTCCTCTTTGGTTTTCTCGTCGGGAAGCCTTGAGCTCTTCTTACTTGAGTGCAGCTCACCCTTGGTTCGCGATCAAACTTCAGGGTTTGTGTGGTGTAGTCGCTCTCAAAAATTCCTTCTGAGATGCGAGCACCTACGGGGGGCCCAGGTGACTGACTCTCGAGGGGGGGTACTCCGTCCATCCAGGTCTTGATCCGATCCGGCATCCATCCGGCTGGATCGGTCACTCCCATGACCTTGGTCGTGATGACTTGGATGATCCATGTTCGTAAAGGCATCTTATGGACCCGTCAGTACTGGTGGTTGCGCTCTCTTGATGGACCCCAGGGTGAAAAGTTAAAAGTCCGTCGAATAGGGAAACGAGGGCTAGGACTAGGGTTGCTCCTGGACGGAAATTTTCACCGGGGAGCAGGATTGGCAATATACTTGAAGTTTGTATACTTCGACGGCTGGACCGAGAGTAATCGATCGGCCAGCTAAACTAAAGACAACAAAGGGGTAAATCTAGTCTTGTGCGTAATAGGGAATCCAAATAACACTCCACAATCTTCCACAGTAGGCCACAACGTTACCACACTTTCCAACCGAGATAAACCGTGTTCAAAACACGGGCGACTTGGGTTGAGTATACGCAACACGGCGACTCCCGGTCAGGGGACTTTCGGTGGGTTACTTTAACCTTATTCGGGCAAACCAATAGCAGCAAGAGAGGACTTGTTAGCCCTCTGCTGTGAACCAATAAAAGCGACTTGCGTCTTAGACAGCGAAACTTATACTGATTTTTATCCCTATATCCAATACAACCTTTTGTGTATCCTACCCCAAAAAGCGCGGCTGGATAGTCATGTGCCGTACCTGATTTTTTTTAAGCCCAGTCAGCTCCACCTGGATGTCTTTTGTGTATCGTACACCAAATCATCCAGCTCCACGTGGATGCTCTTTTGTGCACCCTACACCAAACCATCCAGTTCCACCTGGATGCTCTTTGGTGTACTGTACACCAACCAGTCAGCCCGCCTGGATACTCCTTCGTGTACTGTACACCAAATATCCGGCTCGACCTGGATAGCCATCAATCTAGGCCCACTTGGCCGCTGGCGTCAACTCTTCCTTAGCGGCCCAGCGGCCACTTCTGGCGTCCCATCCGTCTTCCACAAGGGCCCAGCCTTCTTCAGGATCCTTCGCTCGCACCTCCTTCAGACAATCTTCCCCTTGGTCATCCAATCCGCCCCTTGGTCATCTACCTTCGGCGGCCATCCGGCCCACCTGATCCGGACGGCCCATTTCTGGCTATCTTGATTACATGTCCCTTGATCACGCACATCTGGTTCGATTCCATGCCTTGTGCCGTCCTTCCCCTGGTGGATACACTCGACAGCTGCCATCCAGCATCCACGCCCTTGGCCGGCATATTCTGCCAATCAGAATGCACCCTCGACCAGATGTATCTCATATCTGGCCGTTAATTACTCCCCAAGTCACTTCACCACATTTGCGCGTCGACGACCTCACCGGCACCCATATTGCCCGATTTTTGTATCGTCGGGCGTTTTGGATATTTCCTCCATATTCCCGGGCACCACGCGTCTCAGCCAGGTGTTCCGACCTCGTTAAGTCTAAACAATTCAAAGCGATTATGTCCGAAGAACCGTGAGCAGTGATGGAGACAAGGATGCCAAATATGGGTCTGCCTCATACCAGCTGGTTTGCTGATTTCCGTCGGGCGCATGCGAAGTTCCTCTCCCGCCACTGTCGAGCTATTTGGGAGTCCATCCATTGCCTGTACATCTTGGCTAGAGCCCAGCCCGTAGGTACTGGCCTGACAGAATACCGCACCCAACGTAAGCAGCGCCGCAATCGGGGTACTGAAGGCTAGACCAGCCTGTGCAACCTCATCGCCGACGGAATTGAAGCTGGTCACTGTGACCTAGACTTGTTTCTCTGTCCCATTGTGTTGCATAGGGCTAACCGTAAGGTGGAGAAAAGTGGGGAGCCAGCTGAGGACGGAATATGATATCCAGGACTAGGTGATCCCAGTCAGGCTACCACCCTCCATGCTTCACTTGACGAGATCGACCGGCAGGATTAGTGGTGCAACCGTATCGATGACACCCCATTGGCCTTAGTGTAACTCGACTCCAGAACAATTGTCATCGCACCCGGTAAGTGAAGGCCTGCACCCCGTCTCCGGCGGCCAACATATTCCTCGTTTGTTTTAGTCTGCTCTTTTCCACCCATCCATCCATTGTTGTTCACTTTGCCAATTCATTTCATCAACTCCAGCACTAATGTCCGGGGGGCGTTCCCTCTATTCCCCGCTACTTTCAGTAATCCAACCAACTCATCGATCTTCCTTACTTCCCCGCCTATGCTGGTCCCGTCAACGCTTTAACAGCATCCGATTGACCGGTTTTCGGCCAGGTTTGCTCCACTCCACCATTTGATTAGCTAGTCACAATTATCTTGTCCGGGCTGACCTGTTGAACAACACCAGGATGGCCTAGTTTTCCGGGGTGTCTCCAATTTCTTCGTGAGTTTGCATTACCCCAAATCGATTCCGGCTTGCTCGCTGGCGGTTGAACTCCCTCATCAGCGCCCTAAAATTTAGGTCCAGCTCGTATACCCACGTCTGCTCTTCATCTTTTTTTCACTGTACCAAAAATTCCCTGTGAGTCCGTCCATAGCGGGTCTTTCGCCCTGATCTGACATCCAAAATCTTTTGGACTTCATACTCATCTGGGTCTAGTGGCCAGTCCCAACTATCTTCGGGCAGCACAGCTTCATCGAAATCAAACCTGTTGTCCCTTGATACAAGATAAGTACTTGGGCGGCCTGGGAAGTTTTTTTTACCAGTTTCAGCTAGGTCATATGAACTATTGAAAAAACATTGTAGTCAGTGCCTGTCGTTACCAACTTAATGCATGTTCTCCAACCAGCTCGGCTACACGAAAATGCCCGTGCCACATATGAGACAGCTTCCGTGCGTAACCTTCCTTGACTCGATCATGGTATAACCATACATGTGAGCCTGGCCTGATACCATGCTCGCTGCCCTAGGCATTGTTCCGGTCAGCGCGGTCCTGGATAGCTTGTCGGAGACGGTCGTTCACTTGTTCGCTAGCCAGCGAGTAATGGCGTTGCACTCCCATTCTCCAACGACGAGCGTCTCGGCCGCTGCTTCGGGTGTACCCTATTTGGATCGAGGCCTCCAAGGTAGATCCCATCCATATGATAGGTAAAAAGGGGTATCTCCCCTCACTCGATCATAAGATAAATTGATAGCAAATACCAGCTTTTTAGCATATTCGTCCCAATCGTGCTGGCCAGCTTCCGACATATACATCTTAATAGCCCTATTCAGTGTCTGCACCATTCGTTCGACCTTCCCGTTCGCTTGTGGGCGATAAGCCATGGTAGCACTTTGCTTCTGACCCAAAATTTTATTGAATGCTCGGAACACATCCGCCATGAATCCAGGTTCCCGGTCATGCCTTAAAACTTCGCTGGCTCCGAAACGTCTACACACATTCATCATAGCTTTAAGCCACCTGTTGTGCCGTTCGAGGGGAACTGGCTTTAGCTATCAATGACCAGCCTCGTGAACAGATCTGCCCAGATCAACAATTTGGTGTATCCATTTCGTGACTTAGGCAGAGACGTAATATGGTCCATCGCGATGACTTGGAATGGATTGGTTGCCTGTACCTTTCCGAGTGACCGCCCTTTAATGGTCGGCCGACCCTTTCCTGTCTCACAATCCGGACAGCACCCCACATACGCTTGTACACTGCGGTTAAAACATCTCCAGTGAAAGTGCGCCTTAATCTTGTGATATGTTTGTCCAATGCCTTAATGTCCCCCTTCCAAACTTAAGTGGTAATGGTGGAGGACATCCGATTGTAAGGTAGTTGGCACCACTAGCCGTGCTGACTTATCTCTATCAACCTCCTGCTGGTCAGCGTCTCGGTAGAAGAACAACAACCCATCATCATCCACTTCGTAATCTGGATCCATATTAAAGCACTCCTTGGCCTGTTCTGCACTCAGCTTTTCAACTTCCCCATTGAGATACGCCTTGATTCACCATCCACTCTTCTTCGTCCTAAGCTTTGAGGATATGTTCCGCCCGCAGCTGCTGCACTATTCCTTCACTTCTTACATCTGTAGGCGGAGTTTTGGTGGCCAGCAAACGGCACCTCTGCAACAGGGTGACAGCATTCACTCGAATTCCTCACTGTCAGCAGTCCGAATAAGCTCAGGTAGTCGATTGACCTCCACCAGATCCGATAGCAGGGTTTGATCAGAAGCCGTAACTTCGACTTGGTCTCGCATGGCCAAAGTAGCCAGGTGATCCACACTCATATTCCATTCTCTTTTGAGATGTAGCATTTCATGTTCTGGCCATTTCTTCAGGGCTGGCATGACCCGGTCATTTAACAATCTTATTCGGGGAGCCTTGCAGTCAATCTCTCCAGTGATTTGTCTAATCACTAGATTGGAGTCACGACATAAAATAATCCGCCCCGGTGTCTGGCCGGTAAGCAAATCTAAACAAAGCAGCAAGCCTCGGTATTCAGCCTCATTCATTGTTATAACAGGCGTAAATCGGAGACAGCGACCACCACTTGCCACTTGGGCAGCTTCCACAAGATTGCACTGTAAGCATCCACTTCCTTCTTGACACTGGCTGACCCGTCAAAGCTTAACACCATTAACTCTTCCGCTGGGCCGACCGTTGGTGGCGGGAGTGTGATGGACTGCCGTGGCTGCTTCCGGGGTGCTATCGCTATCAGCGCTTCTTCCACTTCTGCTCTTGGAGTGATGCTGGTCGCTAATGCATCCAGTATCTCTTTTTCTCCTTTAGCACACTTGATCACCTCTAGTGACTACTGAGACAACAGTGCAGCCCATCTGCCTAGCCAACCATCAATTCCGTTTGCGGTAAGAAGCCAAGTTAAGGTCGACCGCCTCAAAATACCTTGATAGGCCGGGATATCAACATCGTATAGTACACATCCAAGATCCGTAGCAAGCCCAGAACTTCTTTGTCCACCAGCCCATAGTTCACGTAATTGGTTTTCAGAGTCCGGCTGGTGAACTTCACAAGGTAATATACGCAAATATAATTTTGTAATAGGGCAGCCGAGATGGCCCACTTGTTAGCATAGATGATGATGACCACTGGACCCTATCTAGATCAAAGTGTTTCAGAACCGGTGCGGTCTCCATTTTCGCTTTTTTAGCATCCCAAAAGCCACCATCGCCCTAGTCATATGGTCATCACACCAGACCGGATTTGGGTCAGCAAGCTGGACGCCAGCTCGGGCTGGCAATTCTACCTTCTAATTGGCTAAAATAGCTGACCCGTCCGGCATTACCTCCGGCCGGACCAGCTCTCGCAACCACCTCCCGCAGCTCATACAGTACTACCGTAGATTACATAGTCTTCGATGAAGCGGCCGTAGTAGTTCAGGCTGCCTAAAAAGGATTGCATTATCTTCAATGACCGCGGGAAAGGTAAGTTACTTAGAGACTCCAAATCATTTGGATTGGTTCCAATCCAGCAATCGAGACCTGGTGACCCAGGTAGTCCACCTTAGTCTTTCCCCAGAAAATGTTCACCGCACTAATCGAGAGATTCCACTTTTCAAGCGTAACAGCAACTGCTCCACTTTTTTACATAACAAATGCCATGAACTAGCCGTTACGAGAATGTCATCGATGTAGGGCCGCCGACCCAAAACCGAAGCTTTTGGGTCTCACCCTCGTTAAAAAAAACCGTCACCGACCAGGGCGGGATCCTGGTCTGCCTTGATCTTGAAATGCCCATACGATGCTACGATGCTTTATCTATAAGCCGCTGGACCGACCTCGTTTGGTGCAGTGGTTAAGGCCCTGCCCTCGGGACCGGGAGATTGCGGGTTCGAGTCCACCGTGAACGAAAATCCAAAGTCGAATAGAGTCGGGGTCAAAACGTGTAATGAAATGAGGCCCTTACAGCACCGCGCTTGACATGGCTTACACCACCCTGTATAGGGCAGGTTCTCTAAATATTCTCTATAAGCCGCTGGTATATCGTCGGGGCATTTTTAAAGTAAAATGGCATCCGATTCCACTCAAATAGCCCGAAGGGCGAAACATTCACAGAAATTTCCCGTGCACGGTCAATCATTGAAACCACCCAAAATCCACTGTCCATATCCAACGATCAACACCATAAAGCGTTATCAAGATTCTCCAGCAAGTTGTTAATTAGCGGCATCGGGTTAAACATCAGCTTAGTTAGCCGATTTACCAGTCGGTTATCAATGCACAACCTTATGCCCGCCCCTTTTTTCTTTATAATGATTAAGATATGCAACGCCCACGGCGAGGTGGATGGCTGGATGATCTTAGTGGCAGAAGTCTTTTGATGAATTCTGACAACTTTTCACGATACTGGGGACAACTCTTCGGCACCTTTGTGCTACCGGTTTCGCGTTACCCATGTCAATTCCGCATACCGACCGCCCCATGGGTGGTTGGAGATAGTGCACCCTGACCGATCAGCAGGTGTCTCCTCTTCCATATGATATCCTTCAACCTCTGAAATGTTCAAGTCTGGCTCACACACCTGTAGATCTTCCATAGTAATCACTGGAGAGCAGGGAGTCACCTTAGGCAGCACTGCCATCTGGTCCTCCTTGCTATCAACATACAGGTCGCCCCCTTCGTGAATGCAGACCTGTCGGCTTCAGGATCGATACCAGCCGAACTTTTGTCTTGCACCGAAGGGGTCTCAGCTAAACCAGCTGCATCATTCACCTCCGACCTTCCAACAGTATCATCCGAGAGGGGTTCCATCCAGCTACACCCGGGTTGACCAGGTGTACCACCCAGGTCGGTTTCGGCTAATTCCGAATCCGGGTCAGGATCTCTCCCGTCCTGGTCGGCTTCAGCTAATCTCGAATCTGGGTCGGGGTTGGTCAATTCAACGTCGCCCTCCTCACAAGGCAGACCAGCATCAGAGGCGGTCGAATATGTGACCCCGACCTAACTCACTTCCTGTTCCAGCTGTTCATTCGTCTTAGACGGTGTGGGCAAGATCAGCTCGGCTACTGGTACAGGGGTTCAGCCAACACGTCCAGCCTGACTCGGCGATGACCGGCCCCGCGTCGATATTCGAGAAGGCGTCCGATACTCCAGTCTGGTCACCATAGGTGTTGGTTCTTCCTCCGCAGACTCTTCTTCGCTGACTAGATCCGTAGTCGCCTGATTGGTCAGATTCTGCCACTCGATATAACGTCTTGGGATATATGTGACATAACCTGGCCGGCGGGGCACTTTCTCTTCGGCCAGCTACATTCCAATGATGACATCTTCATGCAAGGTCAGGGGCTGCTCTGAGATGTTGGTCACGCTAACATAGTCGAGGAGACCTTCTCCCTTGACGAACGAGGGTACCCAAAATTTTCCCCTAGTCAACCACAACTTATGCCGCCGGTCGTGCGACCGTACAGTCGCCTCTACTTTTCGTTCTACCGGAACAGTTACGAACTGGCCCAGTCTAAGAAATTGAGTGTGGGAATCATATAGAGGCTGCCGGACAGCCAGCTGGATCTGCACTTCGTCAGGCAACGTCAATGTGCCATGAGATAAGTCCAGTCGTATTCCGGCAGGAACCATGAAGTCCATTTCCAGAGTTGTGTCCTGCCCGGCTAGTCTTCCTATCCAGGCAGTAAAATAGTATACCAACGACCCAGCTAGTGTAATCTTTACTCTTTTCCTCGCCCTTCCTTGGGTCATGTGTGAACTTTCTCCAATACCAATACACTCTTGCCTCTTCGTCTCATCTATTTCACACTCAACCTTACGAGAAAAGGTGGTGTCGACGATGGACACTTCTGCGCCAGAGTCAAAAAGCATGGTGGCCTTCTGGTTATTAACCTTACCATCGGCCTTGGTCTGCTTGAACCACTTGTCAGGCGAATGGTATTTCCAGTAGCCCCGTAATTCTACGGGTAACACATTCAGCTCCATAACCACTTCAGACCGAGAATATTCATCCGTCCGTAAACTGGTCACCTGGTAATGGTCAGCTCTGCTGCCCGGAGATCGGGTGACGTAATCGTCAAACTTACAGGTATTGTCGGTTACGCTTTGCTTGCTTCTCGATTATCCTCCTTACCGACATATGCATAGATACTAACACTAGACCGCTCGGCTCGATCCAGATTCCAGCCTGGTGATCGTTCTAGTTTAACATCTTTTCCACCCCTGCTGACAACATCCAGCATGTTTAGTCGGGACATACTGTACCACTTCTCATCTGGTTGAAGAACTCCTTGATGGGGCAAGGTCCAGCCTCGTGCACTTCTCCGAAAGTCTTGCAGGTGAACAGGCAGTGCTCAGCCGGATGTCCTTTCCGTTCGCACTTCTTTCAGGTCAATCGTGTCCAGCAGCTTCTGTACCGTGCTGGAAGGATCCATGGTGGGTACACTTCCGTCTGGGGTAGTCCTGGTCAGCTCGGGCAGGAAAACCTTTCTGTTGACCAGACCCAGTTACTAACCAGGACTGCAGACCAGCTTCCGCCGAGAACAGATAACGGTATTGCACTCCTTCCAATTTGCCTCGAGACCGCTGGTATTCCTCTTCCGAGCCGGTTGCATCCGAATCCATTGCAACCATGCGAACAGCACGGGCGGTCCTGGTCGATAGCGGCTTACTTCCTTGATCCAGGTTAGAACGTGACCTGAACCTGCCCATTCCAACTGCTGCCTTAGGACATCGCTTCTTCGCCCTCTGGTACGTCCGTAGAGTCAGTTCCAGCATTTTGGTGTTTTTCAAACGTAGAAACGCAAGCCTGGCCGCCAATTTTTGGTCGTCCAGCTTACTGATGAAATGCCCCATGTTCTCCCGGGCCGGCTCAATTGTTTATGGCTATACTAGTTTAAAGCGTCACTTAGGCAGCTACGATGCATATTGCAAAAACTGTTACGTAGACCACACCGCTTAGGTGGACTACATTCGTCCCGACGTTGGTTCTTATTTTAGGGAAACAGGACAAGCGTACGGGCATCCCTCCCGCCCTCACTGTTGCTCCTGCTTTGCATACTTTATAACCTGAAACAGGTGTTAATAAGTGGCCTGAAGCGATGTCCACTCCCAGCCCTGCTAAATCTAGCCATGCATGGCGTTTTCCTTGACCGGTATATTGGCCCTCATTCCTGCAACATTAAACCGATGGAGATATCCAGAGGGGTTCCGTCTGCTCCACACATCAATAACCATCGCGCCACGTTTTATCCAATCTCCTTGTCCATTTGTGGTAAAATGATCCCAAAATTGGTTAAGGGACCGTTGAGGGGTAAATCCACTAACCTGATTCGTGGAAATGTTATCCCAAGCTAGCTGCCTGGGTCGGCTTTTTACAGACATCGGATGGAGGCTGCCGGAGGTGTCCGGGAGCACTCGCAAGTGCCGGACCAGTACACGGACATGGAAACATGCTAAAGGAAGTGGTCCGGATGCTGTGGGTCAGGGCAACCAGAAGTTGACCAGCTGGATTAAGTTGGGCTAAAAGATGTTTGATGATGGACATAGGTGGTCAAGAGACAGATTGGTCGAGAGACAGATACGAGGCTCCAGGAGGGTCATGTCCCTGTAGTAGCCGGACGGAACACGGAACACCGGAGATTAGTGAGCGGCCATGAAGAAGAAACTGGAGACGACGGCCAGGTACCGTCCAGTTCGAGGTGGATGACCATCCAAGCTGGTCATACTATTTGGGGTAGAGTACCCGAACGTCCATGTTGAGCTGGTCACGCTATTTCGGGAAGGCTCCAAGTGTCCAGGTCGAGCTGGTCACCAAATTGTAGTCATATCACGACAACGTCGCCCGAGTTTCTATCGCGATAAATATGGAAGTAAGCGACGATATCGAGCACAAGAACGTTCGACGCGCTTGTATACATGGGCCTGCTTGGGATTTGGCTTATAAATGATGAAATCGTACAATGTTAAAGCAAATAAGGAATTTATCAGTCTTAAAGCGATGGTCACTAATTATTGACTGGCTTTAATTATACAATTCGCCATCGTGACACCGAAGATCGCGGGCGTATTCGCGGCCTATGTTAGACTAGCATCATCATGCGATTGCTCTCTGACTGTGTCGCGCGTGATGCCACCCGCCAAAGAAAAGCGAGGCCGGCTACCAAACCTTACGCTGCGGGATCTGCGCCGGCTTATCCACGAGCACATACATGCTGTAACCGGTGTGTACATATTTTGTTCCTCTGAAATTGAAAATCGGCTCATGAAATATTTTTTAGGGATAATAAAAAATGTTATTTTTCAAACATAAATAAAAAAATGTTGCTCTCCAAAGAAAAAATTGTTTCTTTTGTGGTAAACTAAATGACACAAGTCCCAGGGTGGTAAAATACGGCAGCGATGTCAGGAAGTTTACCGGTTACAATGAATTGAAAATAGGCCCGATTGTGACCAATCCTTCATAAAAAGCATTTAATCTTCAGCAGAAATTTCCCTCTTCAGCAAAAATTCTTTGCGTTCCCTTGTTGACCTGTTGGAGCGTCTTTGGCAGCAACAAGAGTCCGAAACCACTTCACAGTTTTAATTGCACAGTACCACGCAAGACACCATGGCAGAGCGCTCATTCTCAACCAACGAAATAGGCGTTAATGAGGGTGGTTTCCAAATTGACAGCTCGGTGGAGAGTGATTTCGTCAATCGCGAGTACACATGCAAAGATGACATCATCAATGCCGTCACTGAATACCACGCAAGAGTGCTACGGCCTTACAAAGTCGTAGTCAGCAAAAGGCATCTTTACAAGGCAATGTGCACTGTCTCAACCTGCCCATTTGCTGTTCGATTCGCATGTAAGCCCATATTTGATGCACCAACTCTGTTCATTCCTCACGGTAATCTTTCTGACATCGCTGCCGTATTTTACCGCCCTGGGGCTTGTGTCGCGTAGTTTACCAGAAAAGAACTTTTTTTTCTTTGAAGAGCAACATTTTATTTATGTTTGAAAAGTAACTTTTTATTATCCCTATTTTTTTATCGTTTACAGCATTAATTTCTCACATATAGCACCAAAAAAGATTTAAGAAACGCGTTATCCTTCGTCGTCCAAATGGAAGAAACTGATTTTACGATTCAGTGGGATACGTTAATTTACAGAAGCTCACTACGATTGTCGAATGTGTCTTTTATTGACTAATTGAGATGCGCTCTAACTAAGCGAACAATAAAGCATGTAATTCGGTGCAGCATTCAACGCTCCGAGGTCTTATTGCTCCCATGCAAAGACGGAGCATCAAGGACATCGCGAGTAACGGTAAGATATTGCATACTAAACGCCAGTCAATAAAAAGTGATCATCACTTAAAAAAAGTAATACATTCATTATTTGACTTAAAAATTGAATTGCAATCGCTTCATCATTTATGAGCCGGAGCCCAAACAAGTCCTCGTATGAAATCACGTCGAGCGTTGTACAACATCAAAACAGTAGCTAAATCGGTCTAGTAGTGGTCTAGGGTTCGTAATTTTTTTGTTTCAGGAATTACGAATTGCAGGGTAGGGCCGATTCGGTATGAGGGACTTGAAGAATCTGTTCCAATATTTCAGGAATTATGAATTGCAGGGTAGGGCCGATTCTGTAAGGGGGACTTGAAGATTCTGTCCCAATATGCTAAGCCGTGTTAAGCACGGTGCTAAAGGGTCTCGCTCATTATACTATCGGACCCGACTTTAACCGGCTTCCCCAGCGGACTTGAACCCGCAATCTCCCGGTCCCGGGGTGAAAGCTTGACCACCGAGTGACGGACATAATAGCAGGGTCGCTATTTCAACGCGTCAAATTGTTTTTATAGAGCACCGAGATTTTTAAGAATACAAGACAGTGGGGTGCGATTACCAAAGTGATATTTAAGTTGAAATATCACAGTTCAATTTCAGACTTAATGTCTGAAATGTGAATATTGGATTATAAGTTGTTATAATCCACCTCGTAAACAGATTCTGATATAATTATCGAATCTAACAAGTAATCTAATGATAAAAATATCATTCAGACCAGCTTTATACTACAAGTTTGTATGATTAGTTTAGATTTAATTATAGTTATTAACTCTAAACCACTCATAATATATTCACTCGTAAACTTAACTTCTAGCAGACACGTGGCTTTAGGAATATATATTAAAATAAAAATTTAATAGACTATTTGTTAATTAAAAAGTCTACCTAACGTTTGTCTTTATTAAACTAAGCAGGGCCAAATTACATTTGGTCCTATACAATTGCATGCTTTCTCATTGCAATTCTTACAGTGTAAGCCGTGTAACAGTTAGCCTGTTACAGCGTGACCTCCCCTCACCAGGGATATAAACTAAGGCTTTCAATCTTTAAAATCAAAACAACGAGAGCAGGACCTGTGCATGATTGCCGATATGTTGCTGGTCCTTGTGCGCTTTGTAGCTGATTTCTTCATGAATCATTTTTTATCTTGTCAAGTTGTGATGGTTCGAAAAGGCATAAAACTAAGATGAAGTCGTCGATCGATAGGATTATTATAACTACGACAGAAGTCGTTGTTTAAGTATTAGCGCACTCCTGAGTCGATGTCGCGTCTATGATGACATGGTTTTCAAGTAAACAAAGTAAAGATCCACGAGCTTGTACGTTTTCGGGCCGTTTTTTTTAATTTGTTGGCCAGCGAACACATTGTATTCAATGCATTCTGGTGACCGTAGGCTCAACAGGCGTCCTGTTCATAGATTTGAATATTCATATTTTATCTCTACTTGTCCAGCTGCACATTCAATATAGATATCGTTAGCCTCATAGGAACGAACAAGATTGGAAATCAGTGGTTTTCGAGGACGTTGAGGGGGGACAAAACTTTGAGGAAGATCAAGTTTAGACTTACTGCTTCTATTTGTTACGTGTTGTAATCGCGAAATTAACGATAAAGTAGCTTATGAATGCAGACACAAACGATAAAAGCGACGGGCTGCTATGTGCATATTTGTTGCGTTCATCAATGCAATGGTATCGACCGTATTCGTCACACTTTTTTACCCAGACTCATGCAAAAAGAAACCGAAGAAAACAAGGAAATATTGGAACGTTAATCCTAAACGACTACCTAAGAAAGAAAGTTGGTGTATTTTTCACCTCAACTCTCGCAACGCACCAGCTTATTAAAAGCATGAACGTTTCTCCACCCACCAGTGGATTTTCATCACACAAAAGGTGGGACTGGAGTGCGGTGAGGTAGACTCCCACACATGTCCCGCCTTACGACGAGTTTCAAAGAACTCGTCGATCGCTTCGACTTGGTCACGCTGCAATGGCCATTTCCGCGTGACACAGTACTTCGTGCCTAGCTCCCTTATCTTTAGGGAGCTCACAAGGTACTTCTTCTGGGAATACGTCAGCGTATTCCCAAAGTACCTCGTAGTACGGAGAAGTCGCCTTAAGCGACTCCCAGCTCTGCGCTTCAAAGCGCTGAACTTTGGTCTTTTCATTGGGAACGGGTTCGTTCCCAATGCCTTCTAATTGTAAAGTGGATATTCGTTCACGAATATCCACAACCTCATCAGATGCGACAATGACGCAGATCTGTTCGATCTGATCATTGCGCAAGTTCCTTACGAACTTCTTCCAGCTCAAGGCTGGAAGGGCCATTACCTCTGAACTTAAGTTCGGAGGGTTGTCAAGTGTGAGAGACTGGGTAGCTAATCCGGTCTCTGTCTGCGTCAAGACGTTGATCGTCTCGACGGACACAGCTGCGAGATCAGACGCACTCGTCTGATCTGTTGCCTGATCTGTTGCACGGTGATTATCACTCGTGCACAAGGCATTCTCCTCATGGTGACCACTGTCTACCATGGTGCTCGTGCACTCACGACTGCTCTCAGTCGTGAGCTCTTCATTTTCGACACGGAAGTCATTTACTTCCGTGACGGTTTCATTATTTTCACGGTGGGTGTTTCCCACCGTGTATAAATTCTCTATACCACGACCGTCATCGTTCGTAGTAGTAACTTCAACACGGGAGTGTTTTTCACCCGTGTTGCACACATTACTGACACGCAACGACTCGTTCGTTGCGTGTGTAAGTCCCTCTGGACTTTGATCAGCGGGTGTACCATCCGCTGAACTAGTCGGATCAGACCTGGTGGTGCCATCGCTACCCACCAGACTGTCTGACTCTGCGGTTGTATCATTAGATACAGCCGGGTTACTCACAGGGTGATCAGATCCTGTGGGACCGCCGCAGTTGATCAACAGGTTAATCCAGTCGATCGTTGGTTGATGCTTGGACATCCAAGGATGCCCAAGATTACATCGAACTTGTCGTCAAGATCGAGGACGATGTATTCTTCCTCGAACGACAGTTCGTCTAACTCGAAGCGTGTGCGAATCACACGCTTTGGTATAGTCACGGTTGCACCTGTTGCTAACCGGACTGACAACATGCTTCGTGGAGATTCAATCTCCACGAAATTCAACGACGTTAGAACCTCAGTTCTAACGAAATTGTTTGACGCTCCTGTGTCAAACAGAGCACGCATGGGGACATCGTTTCCATGCGGCTTAACCTCCAGGGTGATGAGAGGTTTCTCTTCACCCTGCACACGCTGACAGGACATAGTCCCGTCTGGGGCTATTATCCTCACATGCCCGATATCGGCATGTGAGATAACCCGTCCAGTAGGGCGCCCCGCCCGTACTGGTTGTTGAAGTTTTTTTCATCAACAGAGGGTTGCCCCTGTTGATGACGCTTACCAGCGGACTGTCCAGTCCGCTGACTGCTTGGCGCCGGTCGCGGTGCCATGCATTCATGGGCGTAATGGCCCATCTTCGCGCATCTATTGCAGCGAAGAAACTTCTTGTTTTTCGGTTGCCTCGGTGTCGAGGCAACTGCAACCGATAGGTCCATCGGTTCTGGACCTCCTCCGCCCGCGCCCTGGCGCGGGTTTTGGTGTCTCGGGACGAAGTGTGAACTTCGTCTATTCGAGAAATTGTTATTATTAACATGCTGCACTGGCGGCATGTTAAAGTCGAAAGGCAGTTGAGCTTTTCGACTAACCCCAGCATGCGTTGCTGCTGAACGCATGCTGAATTCCTCTCGGATGCTTTGGTCTATTGCATCCCTCAGAGTCTTTTAGGGAACCCGATAAAGACTCTTCTTGATGGGACCGTCATTCAGTCCCTTCATGAAGCCAGTGAGGGGGCACCGGCTCGTATACAATATTTGATTACAAATATTGTATTTTCTGAGCGTACGCATGTAGGCTCAGCTTGCCCTGCTTGAGTTCCATAAACTCTTCGCGGCAACTAAGCTCCATTTCTGGAGCTTCGAAGTTGAGCTTCAGCTCAGTTTTTTAAACCCTGATACGTCAGGAACGCAGATCCATCAGTGGATCTGCGGCTCATCGCCCATGCCCTGGCGCGACCGCCTAGGCATGTGGTGGCGAAATAAGCTTGTGAACGCGGGTCCACAATCTTTTGCGCAGAGAGGGCATCTTCCACCTCTGCGAACCACCTACGAAGAGGTTCACCCCCTTCGCCAGTAAAGGGCGGAATCCGCGCCTTTACCACTTCAACGCTCGCACTAGGTGGGGGCGCTGTTGCTGTTGATGTTTGCGAACGCAATATTACGTTGCGCACTTGAGAATCAACATACATCCTCTTGAAACGGGTAATGTCTCTAACTTCCTCCGGGGTTTTACCACGGAGGAGGGAGATGACATCAGGTCCTATGGTCCGGATCATCTCTATCACAGTGGTCACAGCACTCTGTGAACAGTTAGGGAAGATTTCCCTAATTAAATCATGCGCGAGCTGTCGCTCACGCTCACGATCGCTGGCCGTTGCCATGACAGCCATCGACTCTTAAATCTTCGTTCCGCTAGTTAACTAGCGGAACGCGTCAACAGTGGTCGTTTAGACGGACCACAAAGTGCTACCAGGTGTAACAGGCTAGCTGTTACACGGCTTACACTGTAAGAATTGCAGTGGAAGCAATTGAGTAGGACCAAATGTAAATTTGGTCCTCCTTAGTTTACCTAGATAAACTTTAGAGTAGACCAATTAATTTGATTAATTTATCACTTAAGTCTATATATATATTGAATATATATAAACCTAAGGCCACGTGTCTAGAAGAAGGTAAGTTTAAGAGTGAATATATTATGAGTGGTTTAGAGCTAATAACTATAAATAAATCTAAACTAATCATACAAACATGTAGTATAAAGCTGGTCTGAATGATATCTTTATCATTAGATTACTTGTAAGATTCGATAATTGTATCAGAATCTGTTCTCAAGGTGGATTATAACAACTTAATCCAATATTCGCATTTCAGACATTAAGTCTGAAATTGAACTGTGATATTTCAACTTAAATATCACTTTGGTAATGACACCCCATTACACTTACCCTGCTCTCCATCTTATAGGATGGCATGTGGACGAATCAACGCCCCTGTGGAAGATGAGCCATACACTCCAGAAAACATACCGTAAGCTGTACCATCAAGACATAACACCCCAATTATCCTCTCTAATGAACAAATGGAAAGTATGTGATAAAGGAATGAAATTTCACTCTATGGAAGGGTTATTTTTGGATCGGTTGAAAAAGAATTAAAAAGAAGTAGCCGTAAGTAGGAATACATAAGTAGAATATACAAGTAACACTACATAAGTAGGACTACATAAGTAGGAAGTAGTGATATGGGGTAGCCTGGTAGAGGTACTTTCATACCTTACACCTTAATATATAATTTTCCCCCTTTTAGAAGGGCTGACTACTCGTAACCTAGTTGCTCGACGGACGCCAAACATTATACACTAGACCGACTTAAATAACCAAACACCCATAAACACTCACCGTTTACGCAAGCCAACGTCGTATCTTCGAAAGGACTGGTCAAAGGGCTACTTTCATCATTTGTTCACTTTAAGTGTACAATTGGCTTATACTGTCGGTCTCTGAGTTTAAGTTCCTGGGAATAAAACTTTTGAGAGATTCGTTTGTTTCCGGAGTAAATTTGTGAAATTAAAATTACTCTACGACAACTGGTGCCACGACCCGGGACTTAGAGACGACAAGTGTACACCGCAAAAATGTCCAAAAGACGTGCAGAAGATTTTGGAGAAGGGGCAGTCACAGTACATGGACAGCCCCTATTACTTTTTCAATTACAGTTCTCACAAGGTCGCCCCAATAGAACGTATACATATTCTGAAGCATGCGCGAAAATGACGAGATATCAGAGTCACATCCACAAGATGCCTGGGAATTCTACATCATGGTTTTCTCTCTACAAAATACGCAAGATACGAGAGGCAAAACCTGGATTTCATATGAATACCGGCATCGTCACATTTGGCACTCTAGAAGAACCAATTGAAAGTATCGAGGAGTTGCTACACAAGTGTGGATACGAGGCGTGTCGAAGAGAAAATTTCGAAGACATGTACGGTCTGGACCCAGAACGCACAGCACACGATATAGGACTTATGGCTTCATTGTTACGAGCGGAAAATCAGTGGGAAACTTCTATACTGAACTATCGGGATGAAGGTCTGGATAGTACAGTTACTCCTACATATCGAGTGGTGGCGGATGTAGAACACGCACCTCAAAAAGGTTCGAGACAACCGGCTTTTAACAAATTGGTGCACGAAGATGACGAGTGGAATCAAGAAGGTATTGAAGGTATATTGAAGAATAAACCATCAAAGAGCAGAGTCTCGAAGAAGCTCGAGTTCTCTTCGGATGAAGATGATATCATGTCAACTGCCCCCAGTAACCAGTCAGATGATCCGGTAGTGGAATCGTTGATGAAACTAATGCAGAGAAGTCACCTAAGCTTAGAGAAGCTGGCGGATGTATCTTCCACGTTGGCAACAGGGAAACTCCTCCTACAGTGCGAGCATCCACTCGAAAGCATTCAAACGATCTTTTGCTAGTGAAGAATCAGAAGAGGAAGGCGATATTGAGTTTACGGCCCGAGATGGAACGACGTGGCAAGAGGCTGGACGCCCTGTCACAACTGTGTTGCAAAATTTGTTCACTAAAACGTTTGACGGTGACAAAGGAGGGGCGGAAGAGGCGCGAGAATGGCTTTCAAAGTTTCTACAAAATGCAAATATATCTGGCTGGGACGCCACACAGCGATTGGCTATGTTTGTGGACAATATTGTTATTTCGGCTAAGTGGTGGTACAAATAATTGGATAATAGAATCAAGTATGACTGGACACTGCTACAAAAACGTTTCAGGAAGAAGTACTGCTGGACAATACCCCTCCTCGTCTGACATATTCAAATTGACGCAAAAACATGACGAACTTGCATCCAACTACTTGTACCGGCTAAATGCAGCTGCATTAAGAGCAGGAATTAGTTTCCGTGGAAAGGGCAACTCTTCGGCGCTGGATGATCACATACAACATTTCATTGAAAATTTACATAACCGAACTCTACAGATGCAATTCAGATTCACTCCGTTTGGTTGCATCGAAGATCTGGAATCCAAACTAATGATGTATGAGTCCTGTCAAGCACGACCAGGAAAGAAATCTGGAACCTGACGGCAAGCAGATACCATGACAGAAAACTTTACTCCCACTCTAAACCGAGTGGATCGAGAGCCATCTCCGTCACAAGGGACACGTCAAAGTTCAGTCAAGAACTACGTACACAGACGGGGAATAATCAACACCGTCCTACAGTCAAGGTATGCGATCATTGCAACCGGCGAGGACATGACCGAGACATGTGTTGGCAACTTCAAGTATGTGAACATTGCAACATGCAAGGTCATACTGTTAAATATTGTCGACCTTTCATCGAGAAAACGGCCGACTTAGGAACAAAACTGAAAACTGGAGAACTGTCGCTCAAGAAGTGTCAGAACAGTTAAATGACTAACCCCACAGTATTTGGCGAATGCTGTCGAGGGAAGAGGGGTGGCCGTGAGACCGAACAACCAACGTCAATCAGCAAAACCAAAAAAAACATGAAAAAATAACAAGGACTGGTTTGCATAATCCATATGAAGACGCACCAGTTGCTGAAGCGGAAGCACAAGAAGCAACACGTGAGATGAGTATTGAAAAGTTACATGTGGAGATTTACGAAAACAAATGAAAAGTGAAGAAAAAATAGAAGATAATCAAGAAGAAAAGGTAGAAGACAATAAAAAAAAATTGAAGACAGTCAAAAAGAAAAAATAAAGACAACCAAGAAGAAGAAACAGAAAACCGCAATGAAGAGGAGCACTTAAGGAGAGAGATCTAAACAAAGCAGAAACGTGTTCTGCAGCTGTTAATTTGGTCAGCTCAAAAGAAGGGGAGAGACGAGGCTGATACAGAGAGCAAGACCCAAAACCCCAGGATGCAACGCAAGATTATGTGCATGGAGCAGCTTACGATGTGGAACTCCCATTGATAATGGATAGTGGAGCAAACATATCACTGTTCCATACTAATTTGGCCAGGAAACTGAAGGTTGGGGTGAAGATGTTTGAGAACCCTACAAATTTCTTTGGAGTGTCCAATAATCCTATTGGAGCTCATGGGCTGGCAAAATTGAAGATACGTCTAGGCCCTGCAGTGATTTTCGAACATGAATTATGGGTATCTGACTTTGAATCTCAGTCCTTGATCATTCTGGGCACCGACTTCATGGTGAAAGCCGGAGTAACACTGAACTTGAAGGATGGACTGTGTACCATACCTGGAGAAAAGCCTTTTACCCTACTAACCACGAATGACCTCACTAAAAGACTTATATTGAGGTACTCGAAGAGGTCCGACGGAATAAGGAAGAAGAATTGAATTGGATGAGTGTACAGGTCATCCGGGCCATAGGAGATGTACCGCCTGCAGTTTACTCCATCGACACCATCTCACCCTGTAAGGTAGATCAATCAAATTTAGATCGCGAAATCTATTTACACGAAGGGGCGGAGTTATCAGCGGATTATATGTCGGATCAGCTGGCTCTCATCCCAGAGATCGAAATAGATACCAGTACACCTGTGGATATGGAAAAGGCAGATATAGGCGAGCCAGAGCTTACGACGCCTCAAGAAGAAGCAATGCTACGGAAAATACTGGAAAGGTATAAAGATGGATTCATTAGTTCGGGTAATACGTTACCACCAGCAGCTAGGAATGTGGTATGTGATGTGGACGTAGAAGGAGCTAATCCAGTGGCACAGAAAGCAAGGCGTGTCCCAATGCATTCGATGGGAAAATTATATGAGTTGTTTCGAGGACTCCTACAAGCTAAACTTATCCGAAATTCGCAATCACCATGGGCATCTCGCATCGTGTTGGTATTGAAGAAGGATATTCGTCTTTGTATTGACTATCGCCTTGTGAATCAAATGACGAAGTTAATGGTGTACTATATGTCATTGATAGAATATTTACTGGCAAACTTTGAAGACGTTATGTGGCTGTGTTCTATGGATAATGCAAGTGGATATTGGGCGGTATTAATGACAGCGAGAGCACGGCTCATTACGGCGTTCATTTGCCCATTGGGACATTTCGAATGGTTACGGATGCCTCAAGGCCTCAGGAATGCGCTTCAGATATATTAGAGGGTCATAGACAACGCACTTTGGACGAAGGTTCGACGTATTGAACAAAAAGATACACCTGCATTGTGGAAGGCTATGACAAGGCGGAGATAGAAGAGGCGAAAAAGCTACACAGTCTGCCGCAAGAAGAGATCGATTTATACCTGACAGAAGATGTATTTCATCTAGGAGTGGCAGAGCGATCGTCAGTAAAATCGGTTATCGGACGACGATCCTATATCGATGATGTAACATTTGGAGCGAATACTTGGGGCGGCTTATGCACGGTGTTAAAATGTTTACTGGAATCGTTCAAGTATTGGAGAATCACCATTAGTCTCCCTAAGAGTTCTTTTGGCAGAAAAAGTGTGGAGTTTCTTGGACACAGGATATCTCGGCAAGGGATTTCAGCAGCCCCAGGAATTTGGAGTCAGTGCTTTCGATGTCATTCCCCAACACGATCAAAGGAATAGAACGTTTTCTGGGTAGCCTGATCTACTCTCATCGGTTCATTGACAACTTTGCCACATTTGCGGCTGCATTTATGAGCTTACAGAACTTAAGTTGCGGGGCGGCACTCAATTATCTCAGGCAAAAAGAGCGTTTGAAATATTGAAGGAACGCCTAGTAAAAGCACCTTTGTTACGACATTTGCAGAGAAACAAGCTATTGACAGTCGAAACCTACACGAATCAATGGGCTTTCGGAGCAACGGTATGTCAGGACCATGATGGAGTCTTACATCCCGTACGCTTCATAAGTAGAGTATTCAAAGATTCGGAAACAAGATATACGGGAGCAGAGAAAGAAGTTTTGGCTTTATTGAAGACCCTGAACGACACGAGCCATTTTCTTTACGGTCAACATGTCATAGTTTATACGAGATATTCGACTATGAAGTGTTTTTTACATCAAAAGGTTTGACTGGCGAGTAATCCAATGGGCTGCCATGTTATCTCCATGGGATTTAGAGATTATCCGCGAGGAACTAGGAGCGGCAGGCCTACCAGCCATCATGTCAGCTGCTATAATTCCATGGAAGAATATTGGCGAAGTATTGGAGGATATAGCATCGCTAAAGACCCAGAAAAATATACCGGTGATAAGACCGATCCTTGAGCTAGAACGAAAGAGTGATGGTTTTGTGCTAACTTTCGATTGGGCAGTACGGCTAAATGGAGAAAAAGCTTGGTCATTCGGTATGATTTTATGGAACTACCGACTTGGGATGTGGTAGCGGCCGAATACAACATCAAATCAGAATGACAGTTTAATGAGAGTGAGTATCATGACTGATCGGAGCTCTTGAACTGGCTAAAGTTACAAGATACAAGAGGCAATTGTGTGTGGAGATTCTCGTATTGTAATTGGAAGCGACTTTGGCAGTCTGGTTAAACAGGTTTAAAACACTACTTGGAGTTTGATGCCATTTGTAATGGGGTACCATTACATAGGTGATATTAGTTGAAATTTACTGTTCAATTTCAGACTTATTGTCTGAAATGTGAGATATTGGATTATAAGTTATTACATCACCCTGGGAAACAGATTCTGATACAAATATCGAATCTAAGAAGAGATCTAATAATAAGAGTATTACATGTTTATATGATTAGTCTTAATCTAATTAAAGTAGTTAGCTCTAAACCACTCTTAAATATATTCACTCTTAAACTTACCGTCTTGCAGCCACGTGTCTTGGATATATATTCATATATATATCCGAGGGGCTATTTAATTAATTCAATAGTTCATTCTAATATTAATACTAATTAAACTATTGAGGAACAAATTCTTTGGTTCCTTATCAATTGCACGCTTCCTCACTTGTAATTTAAACAGTGTAAGCCTGTAACAGCTAGCCTGTTACACAATTAGCTTGATCATGTTGCACGAAAATACAAACAACCAGCGGATTTGTTGACGCATAAGGCAATGATGTCGTTGTCATTCGGAGAGATTACTTCGGTGGAAGAAAGGACATACTTACGGCTGCTAAACACCCTCCCTGAATTGTTGTATCAAAGGACAGATGAGTGTGGTCAGGTTGACGTTATTTCGGGTAATTAGGAGTTGGATGGAACAAATGACGAAGTAGACCAACAGAAGGATAAAAAACAAGTTTTTGTGGTGACTCGGAGCTTAAGTAATAGACAGAAGCAATCACGACTTTGGCATAAGAACAGGGATGAGCGGTCTGTAAACAACCACCAAATGAAGCCGAGCATGACAGAAGCCACTATTGAACAGATGGTAGTGCAGGCACAGAAGAAGCGATTTCACAGAATAGCTAAAGCACAACAGACGGATACATGTGCACAGATTGTCGCCTATCTGAGTGAAAAAAAAGAATTATTGCCGTCTACAAATGCACTGAAACGGGTAGCACGAATATCAGTGGTTATGTAATGGACGCTACATTCAAAGCCGTTTTATCACATGTGGCAATCATGACAATCATCAAAACCAATATTCGCTCCAATCATATTGTAATTTTGTTAAGATTACATCTTCCACTCTGAACCGCACCACTCCTAATGCCTTCTACTGCGTCAGTCCTCGTGTTACTAATTCTCCATGTCATGATTGCCGGAGTCATCTTCTGAGTAGTCCATCTGATCTTACTCGTGTGTATGTATGTACAACCAACTCGGACCCCCACGCTTTCTGCTCACAACCAACTTGGGTCCGTAAAATGTAATGTTTCCTGAACGTGCATCAGGTGGCTCTTCTACCATTATCTCCATCTGCAGATTGTTTACCTCCTTGAATTTTTGTTTTCTTTGTTTAATCCATCATCTATGTAATCATTCTCTTGTCCCACTTCATTTTCCGCTGTCCTTTCATGCTCTGTTCTTCCAACGTCCTGCCATCCTTCTTCCATCATATTCACAGTCACTTTTGGCGCTATTCGTCCGCTGACTCTGCATCTTCGCATTCGTCCGCCGTTTGTGCACCCTTCATTTTATTCTCCCATGCTTTCTAGCGTCATACGCATATAGTCACGCGGTGCATGTGAGGTTATCTTCATTTTCTCAAGTGGGCTCTTCGAACCCCTTCCACTGTATGAGATACTCTCGTTGTCTTCTTCCATTTCGCGTGCGAGTCTTAACACGGGAATCCACCATTTTCTCCACTTCCCACTCTTCATCTCGGCCTGTTTCGTACCAAGAATCCTCTGGTAACAATTCTTCTTCCAGATTGAACTCATCGTCGACTGCGATACTGTCTTGTGGCCGTTTCATCCGCGAGATGTATGGCTTAACACGTCTGATGTGTACCAACGGGAAAACTTGTGTGTCCGTCTCTTGTAATTTAAGCCGATATACTGATTCACTCACTCGTTTTTCTATCAGATAGGGCCCATGCCACAGATGTGCTAGTTTTCTCACTATCCCAGTCTTCACCAGGTCGTGATACAGCCACACTAATTCTTCAGGTCTGTATGCCGTCCGTGTAGTAGTCCATAGTCCATCAGCCAGTTTGTCGTTATGTTTCTTAGCTCTGTCTGAGTGTCGTTTGGATGAATTCGGCTTGCGCTCTGGCTCGTTCTTGTTGTTCCACCTGTATCTGTCTTTGGGGGGTATCATTGCCTCCATTGTCGTTCGTGCGTTCCATCCATGCACCAAATAGAAAGGGGTCTGATGATGCTGTAAACGTATGGAAGTATTGAGCACCAATTCCAACTGATGTACATATTCGTCCCAATCTCGCTGCTCTGGGTCTGAATGTAACATTTTATCCCTTGACCACTGTCTGTACTGATCGCTCTTTTTTACCATTCGCTTGTGGTCAGTATGCAAGAGTTGGTCGTTGGTTCTGTTTAGCATAAGATTGAATCTTCGAAATACTGAACTCATGAATCTGGGGTCTCTATCATGTCGTATGATCTCCTGTGCATCAAATCTCTTGTATATGTCTTTTATGTATGCCTCTGCTACGTTTTGAGCCGATGTGGAGCTCATGGGTACGAGCACAATATATCAGAGAACACACAGATGAAGCATAGCAACGCTTCATGTCCTTCGTAAGTCTTAGGTAAAGGCAAAGCGAAACCTTTAGCTAGCACTTGAAACGGTCTCGACGCAAGTATGTTTCCACTTGATAGCCCTTAATATCTCGGCTTCCCTTTAGCTGTCGTACAGCCTTCACATGAAGCTATGAAATTTTTAATTTGGGCGTACATGCCCCTCCAATAATACATCATCCTCAAGCGTGCATAAACTTTTGAAAGTTCCTTGATGTGCACCGCCCCACGCTTCGGTGTGGTATGCGTGCAAAATATCTTCACGTAGCACATCCTGAACGACTATTCGTAGCGTATCGTCCTTGTTGATATTGCCAATTGGACAGT
Organism: Sclerospora graminicola; assembly: GCA_001887855.2. Taxonomy (NCBI): domain Eukaryota; phylum Oomycota; class Peronosporomycetes; order Peronosporales; family Peronosporaceae; genus Sclerospora; species Sclerospora graminicola. The sequence goes on from MIQA02024031.1 coordinate 39,957, forward strand.
AATATAACACCCCGTGCCGCCGAAACATGTAGAAGAGGACATGTGATGAGTCGTAGAAGCAGGGACTTTTATATGCGTGATGGAATGACGTTAAATGTGTGACATCGAAGCGTACAAAGAGATATGTGATGAAACAGCCTTAAATGGGTGCCGCCGAAGTATTAGGAAAAGTGAGTTTGATGAAACGGCCTTGAATGGGTACCGTAGAAGCACAGAGTGATGGGTATAACATGATGAAGCGACTTTGAATGTATGTCGCTGAGGCGATGGATATATATATGTGTGTTGCAATAATCCCCGGAAGGTGTACCGGAAAGGAAGATGTTACGTGGGTAGACATATAATGGAGAAGTTATAGAATTGGTTCATGGTACCGCTTAAACTATTTTCGATGGAGTTACGGTATTGACTGGATCACTTTCGAATGGGTCACGGTACTGCCTGGATTACTTCGATAGAATTCGTCCGGGCCGGTGCGGGAATTTTTGTTGTTGGCAAAATCGTCCAGGCCGGTGCGGTAATCGTCCGGGCCGGTGCGGGAATCGTCCAGGCCGGTCTTATCAAGTCTACAATTGGTGTGTGGTACACAAACAGTTGGAGGGATGGGACAAAGTTCCTTTAGAGAGTTGAAGATATTACAAGAACAGCATTACAACGGGAACAACGTATGACGACGACAGGAACCCCGATCGACAGAGAAGGCGCACAGAGCACTATGAACGGTTCAGAATCACCTTTGGAGTTACCTCAGAAGGCAAGCCGATAAAGAAAAAAGCGACATAGATGATCACAGCGAGAAGCGAAATGAACTACCCGCCAGCAAAAGTCAAGTGGAGAGCGCACCGCAGGAGAAGACAAAGAAGATAAAGGAGCCTGCCGTCACAGCCAAGCCCTGGAAAGAAGAGCAAGTGGCAGTACTTAGGGCCTTATTGGACGTGCCTACCAATCGAGGCGCGTCGAATGCCGAACTATGCCGACAGAATAATGACATCTGTAAGCGTAACCAATGGCCGCTCAGAACAGCAACAGCATGTAAACACAAGTGGATTGCTAAGCGGAAATTTGCGTGAGATGACGAAGAGATTGAGTGGGTAAAGAGTATCAAGCGTCGACATATTACGAAGAGAAATCAGTGGCTGGAGGAATATAATAAGGCATTCCCAAATAATAAAGGGAAACGAACTGTGCGAGCCATAGAATCCAAGCTAAATCACGGGGCGAAGAGTATGAAGAAAGGCAATGACCCCAAGGCGAATGAACGAGGCGATACAGGTCGTGCGGCTTCACGATGAATAAAAGATCTGTTAGGATTTATGCGAAGAGGAGGCAAAGATTACAAGGTTATTAGCCAACAGCTGGAGAAACAACGACGAGCATGTAATTGGCCGACGGTGTTGCGAACGAAGGTCGCAGTTGTACGACGTATGAAACGGCTCCGTATGGAGAAGTGAAGCAGGGACGTTCTACAATGTATTGGGGAGACAGACATTATAAGATGCAGTTGAAAAAGGGAAGGTGAAGTTCAAAGTATGTCGCCAAATATCCAAAAACACTAAGATACCGTGGCGATTCATCCACACACGATGGATGGCATTAGCGGCACAAACTGGAAGGACAGAATAGACGAAAGAAACTGAGTCCAACTGTGGATCGTTGATCAACAAGGAGGAGAGCAGGGATTTACGACGACCTCCGCCTGAAGGATGGGTGGATACTGAGGATAGTGCCCGTGAAGTTTCAAGTCACATGTCGGAAACTCAGGGTTGTGCGGATGACACCGTAGTGGATTTGACTCTAGAAGAAGGGTCGCCGGACGCAATAGACCCAATGGAAGAACATGAGGGAGATTATGAGGAAAAAAGACCCATCTCGAGTGAACATTTGTCCCGAGAAAGTGCTGCTGGGTCGGTACAAGAGAAGTCAGATGTCTCTGAAGGGGGGCAGGTGACATTACAGACCAGATTCGTACAGACACGGTGGGAGACGAGTGCGGAGAGGAACCGGATAGCGATAAAGACTTGCAAGAGGCAGGAAGGTCTGCCTTGGGATTCATTACACCACTAACACATACGGAGGAATCAGAAGGAAGTTACAGACCACGAGCGCGGACCCTTCAGCTATTTGTCATTGGGGAGAATAGTGGTTTTTAGCAGGTATCCGTAGTTATGTATGGAAATGTCGAGGGAAACAAAAGTCTATGCTACTTGAGGTGTATAATGCCTCCTTACGCAGACAACAAGAATGGGAGAATTATATCAATCGGAATACTAGAAGTTATGGATGGGACATTACAAAGCAATTTGTACAGCTGCGACAGGATGAGCGACCCTCGCGAGTATCAATGGGAGATGTACGATTGATGGTTGTAGTAGCCACGTTGATACAGCGGGATCGATCAGCGTTGGCTGTGCTTTTATGAGAATGATGAGGAGGGCCGTATTGACCCTGTAGCGATAAACTTTGCCGCCTAAAAGTGGACACCAACGATCCCCAGTTCAAACATACTGGTACCTGTCGACATTGGAAGTATTTGCAAGACCAAGAAGTGTACCTGGCTACCAACGAATAAAACGCAGATTACTGGTTAGCTATGGCACTGACGGCACATAACGACGCTTGATGCAGCACGTCTCATGAGATTTTGATGACTGTAGAAAGCACAAATCAAGTGGTATAGTTTAAAAAAAAAGTGTCGAATTATGGAATGGGACACAGTATTACAGACAACTGGACATACGATACATGTAACAGGCTAGCTGTTACACGGCTTACACTGTAAGAATTGTAGTGAGGAAGCGTGCAATTGAGTAGGATCAAATGTAAATTTGGTCCTCCTTAGTTTACCCTAAGATAACTTTAGAGTAGACAAAATAAATCAGTTAAGTATTGAATATATATAAACCGTGTCTAGAAGAAGGTGAGTTTACGAGTGAATATATTATGAGTGGTTTCGAGTTAATAACTATACTTAAATCTAAACTAATCATACAAACATGTAGTATAAAGCTGGTCTGAATGATATCTTTATCATTAGATTACTTATTAGATTCGATAATTATATCAGAATCTGTTCTCAAAGTGGATTATAACAACTTATAATCCAATATTCGCATTTCAGACATTAAGTCTGAAATTGAACTGTGATATTTCAACTTAGATACCACTTATGTAATGGCACCCCATTACATCACCCCCCACTCAAGTTGGTTGGTCAATAATATAAATTAATATTGGCCAATCGAATGGTCGCACTTGTTGGTCATAACGATAATTTGTTATTACCCATTAACGACCATAAGAAAACAAATGGTCCGGAAACGCGGCGGCGCTCTTAAGGGCGCTGCCGATACTGCTAAAGAAGCTCCCACCTCTTCATCACGTGCAGAGGTGTCAACATCGAATGCCAACGCTACTAATGTAGCGTCGAAGAGAAAGACAAAGCCGAAAGACCCATTGTCTCTCGTAGTAGACGCTGCGGAAGCAGTGTCTAAGAGAGGGCGGGAAGATGTCGCTAATGCAACATATTCCACACCTCCACCTGCCGTAAGGCGGATGGGTAAGAAGAAGCCCAACGATATCCTCGGAGAGTCATCTGACTCCGAAGAGGGCGAGGACGTCACCGTCCTTGACAACGAATCTAGCGAGCTTAAGCCCGCTAGAATTGCTTCGCCGTTAAGTGATGGCGAAGTGGAGTCTGACGCCGTCGATTACGACAACGACAACTCAATCATACGGTGGTATGAGGAGCGTAAACTCCTCCTGGTCCTCGTCATTCGCCTGGTCGTAGCGACGACGACTTTGAGATGGCTGGTGGTGCTCCACCGGCCAAGAAACAACGTGCAGAAGCGGCTTACGCTGCTTCTGATTCACCATGTTGTACGGAACGCCATGTTCCGTACAAAGTGGGGTTTTGGACCCCAGCATGGACACTTGTGCCCGAAAGTGGTGGGCACACCAAGCGCGATTGTCAATACCCGTTGTTTGACATCAACGCGCTTGATGATTACGAAGACATTCGCATTCATCATTTTGATCGCAGTACCGACGATAGACGTCGGTACTTCCTCGACCTTTTCTATCAGGCTCGTTATTATACGAACCGGAAAGGGTCGCGCAAGAATAGGGACGATAAAGACGCCCTTACTCAAAGTTGGAATGCTTTTGTTGAAAACTACAACAAAGGTCCCGACGAATACGTGAACAAAATTCACGTAAAGCACGAGCGCTTCTTAAAGCACTCACGCTCAGGTAAAATGGAGTTTATCCATTTTACTTGCATTAAAGAAAGACTCTCTTGCGGAGTTCCTTCTCACATGACTTGCCCTTGTTGTCCCAAGCGAGCTCCTCGTCTTACTGCAAAGGAGCTAAGGGGGTACCGAGGCTACTCGGTACCCGCTAGTGTTAAGAGCCTCATTGATGCTCTTAATGCATCAGCACCTTGTGCCGATGCTTTGCAGCCATCAACACCTAGTGTTGATGTACCACCAGCATTAACACCTAGTGTTGATGCTTCTTTTGAGTTTGAGGAGAAGTTTCCTTCTCAAACACCTGCAGGTGATCAGGAGCATCCGCCCTTAGCACCTCAATCGGTTCCCAAGGGTCAAACGTTTGGGGATATTCCAACCAGCGTACCAGGTACTCGGTACGCTGCCCCTTCTTACAAGGAACCGAGCGCTTCGATAGCAAGCGCTCGAGAATATAACGCTTATTCCCCTGATTATCAATCAAGGGCGGCGGGGGTTGGTAACTCCCTCGGCGTTGTTGTTGCGGAGCATGGTTACCAGCTCCGCAAGCTCGAGAGGCACTGTAACACCCTGAGCGCCGACATGTCGCACTCGATGAGCACGTATCGTACTCATCGCGACGAGATTCGCGACATTTTGAGCGCTCATCTGGCAATGCAGCAGAAGAATGATCTTCTGCTGGTCGAGATTGATCGACTAAAGTCGGAGGTGGAAACTCTCTAGACTTCCCACAATCGGTTGGAGACCGATTACAAGCCTCTCTTGGGAGACTTGAAGAAGCACGGCATTCGCCGTGGCGATGC
>MIQA02024032.1:0-10382 GCA_001887855.2 Sclerospora graminicola
TCTCATGCCACTACGACTTCGAAACGGCGAGTATTACAAGTTAGTGTTAGCGAAGTATCAGTCAATGGCAACTGCCAGTGAACTCAGCGAACAGCTATCCAGCGTGCATATCGCCTCAGAAGTGCAATCTGGAATTGGCATATCTCGTTTGACCGTGTTCTGGTTGAAAAATTATTTCGGCCGAATGTGCAAGTTGTGGAACATCATGTATTAAAACTACAAGTGGAAGGGGAGCCGCTACGATAAGCTTCGCGCCTCTGTACTGCACTGATAAGCTACCATGCAAGTCTCATGCCACTACGACTTCGAAACGGCAAGAATTACAAGTTAGTGTTAGCGAAGTATCAGTCAATGGGCAACCGCCAGCGAACTCAGTGAGCAGCTACCCAGCGTGCATATCGCCTCAGAAGTGCAATTCGGAACCGACATATCTCGTTTGACCGTGTTCTGGTTGAGAATTATTTCCGCCGAAAGTGCAAGTTATGGAACGTCATGTATTTAATCTACAAATGGAAGAGGAGTCGCTACGATAAGCTTCGCGCCTCTGTACTGCACTGATAAGCTACCATGCAAGTAGGATAAGGTTGATAACGCTAGTCCTGGTTGAGCGGCGAGTTTGACGTTACACTTGGGGAGACTGGATCTCCTGAAATATGAATTGCAATTCTGAGGCGATATGCACGCTGGATAGCTGTTCGCTGAGTTCACTGGTGGTTACCCATTGACTGATACTTCGCTAACACCAACTTGAAATACTCGCCGTTTTGAAGTCGTAGTGGCATGAGGCTTGAATGATAGCTTGTCAGTGCAGTACAGAGGCGCGAAAGCATATCGTAGCGACTCCCCTTCCACTTGTAGATTGAATACATGATGTTCCACAACTTGCACATTCGGCCGAAATAATTCTCAACCAGAACACGGTCGGACGGCATATGTCGGTTCCGAAGTGCACTTCTGAGGCGATATGCACGCTGGGTAGCTGTTCGCTGAGTTCACTGGCGGTTGCCCATTGACTGATACTTCGCTAACACTTACTCGCCGTTTCGAAGTCGTAGTGGCATGAGACTTGCATGGTAGCTTATCAGTGTAGTACAGAGGCGCGAAGCTTATCGTAGCGACTCCCCTTCCACTGGTTGATTGAATACATGACGTTCCACAACTTGCACATTCGGCCGAAATAATTCTCAACCAGAACACGGTCGGACGGCATATGTCGGTTTCGAAGTGCACTTCTGAGGCGATATGCACGCTGGGTAGCTGCTCACTGAGTTCGCTGGCGGTTGCCCATTGACTGATACTTCGCTAACACTAACTTGTAATTCTTGCCGTTTCGAAGTCGTAGTGGCATGAGACTTGCATGGTAGCTTATCAGTGCAGTACAGAGGCGCGAAGCTTATCGTAGCGGCTCCCCTTCCACTTGTAGTTTTAATACATGATGTTCCACAACTTGCACATTCGGCCGAAATAATTTTTCAACCAGAACACGGTCAAACGAGATATGCCAATTCCAGATTGCACTTCTGAGGCGATATGCACGCTGGATAGCTGTTCGCTGAGTTCACTGGCAGTTGCCATTGACTGATACTTCGCTAACACTAACTTGTAATACTCGCCGTTTCGAAGTCGTAGTGGCATGAGACTTGCATGGTAGCTTATCAGTGCAGTACAGAGGCGCGAAGCTTATCGTAGCGACTCCTCTTCCACTTGTAAGTTAAATACATGACGTTCCACAACTTGCACATTCGGCCGAAATAATTCTCAACCAGAACACGGTCGGACGAGATACGTCGGTTCCGAGCTTGATCTTGGTCGGTCAGCGAACCACCCTTTGGTTTTCGTATTGGTATGATGGTGCAGATAACACGTTAGGCATCTTGATACCCCATGTTGATTAGAGCAGCCCGCGACAGCAGAAAATCGGGTATTCCTTTCTCAAAACATTTTGCACCGGTTCCTCTGATTGCTTCTTTAACATGCGTTTGTGCACGTGTCCGATCTAGGAAAATGATCACCTCTGCCTTGGAGCTTTGGAAATGATCTAAATCGTCAACTGCTAACCCCAGTTGCACGACGGAGCACTCTATCTTTAATCATATAATTTGTGCTTTCCGGAAAATATTCTTTCTGTTCCTGGAAACGGCCGGTGGGACGGTACGAGGATGAAACTTCACGTTCGTACCAAATAGAGCATAACCATCGTTTTCGAACACGTGGCCTTCCGCACTGAGCAATCATGCTGACGTGCTTAACGAAGGTCTTGTAGAGAATCGGTTCGATTGCTTCAAGCACACGGTGCAGTAGCTTTTCTTGCGTTGATGGCTTCGTCCGAAAATCGATGGCATGCTTGTCCCAGCTGTCGTAATGCTTCAATACTAGATAACAAAACCAGTTATGCCATCACAGGACACTTTGAATCGTAACCTAACGGAGGACTTACAAATCCGGCAGAAGACTGGCCAAATGTGTGGTGATAGAATAAACCCGCATAATGCGAGTAACTGTTGGTAACATGTGCCTATCCAAATTGTATGGCTGAATTGGCTGGATGCGAAACATCTGGTCTGCCATGCTAGCTATTTTGAGTTGTCCTGAGTCCCGAGCCATTCGTTCTGCTGGAGTCCCCGTAGCAGTCCGCTACCCGTTAAGTGCGTCTCCTGAGCACTCGTAGCTTTGCCAGTTACGCGAAACCTCATGTCCACATGCCTGAAGCAGCTATGCTGACCAACAGTGTGCGTCAATTTTGTTTTAGTGGGTGAACGATCTATTCATTCTGCTGTCATTTCTTAATGTGCATTTTTGTGGACGAGCAAACAGGTTGCATGCACGACCACCACAGCAATGGCTTGTAAATTTGTGTTGCTGTTCATATAACCTCCGCGAAACAAATAGTACTAGTAAATTACAAGTAGGAAAATGGACAACACGAACGTGTAAGGGTGCCGGTTGACTCCCAAGATACAGGCTGAAGGTACATGTAGCACTGCAATTTGCATGTTACTTTTCAAACGATGGTTGAAGCTTCGCTTTGGGTCGAGATTTGTATTGGGTACAGCGTGCAGTGCTATGGACAACAAGTGAAACATCTTGATCTTGATTTTATTGTGCTGTCAGTCAAAAAGCCCTGCCTGTCGATGCATTCAAAGCGCGCCTAGCAACAGATAGACAAGAAAACAAAGTGCCAATTTTTGACGCAGAAAACTGACAGGCTTGATAGATCAACAATGTGAACAGTAACGAGTCGGCCTGGCAAAGTGCTACCTCATACAATTTAAGCATTCCTCAACCATCCTCCAGGGCAAGTTACAGTTTTTCAGCACTTGTATGTGATAAGCATGTGCGTGAAACAGCAACAAAGTGCCCCCGAATCCGGAGCGGATTGTCTCTCAACAGTTACAAGAGCTAATATATTTTTGCTTTACAACACCCTTCTACGGACGCAACAGCAACTTCGGTTGTAATATTTCCACTATCACCACCATTTTGTGCTGATCCACTGGGTGGCGCTGCGACCGCCGAACTCATGCTTACTATTCCGAACAAAAAAACAAGTGACATCCGCAGGTTGTAAATCAGCTTTTTGAAGTACACTGTACGCCATCATTCACAGCAGAACAATCCATCGCTCCATCCTCAGAAACGTGTTGTTCTTTCCTAGTGTAACACACATGTTGTGCTGCTGCTTTATCTACGAAACAATGCTTACGTAATAATGTCCTGTTCAAATTTTCCGCAAACTGGACGTTAAGAAGTAGCAATTGAAAGACGCTAAAAATTACAAAACAAGGAAGTTCCAGATACACCAACAGGACCGAGCGCACTGGTTGTTCAGTCAGACACACGTCTTCCATTTGCGTCAGCGCCACAGGGGTGCTGATCATTTGGCGATCACGCGAGCTTGACAAGGCTAGATTGGTTGCTCAGTTGCTGTTGATTGTGAACTGTTGTGGTCAGAGTCTGCAAATGACCCGCCCTTTCCAACTTTTGGCGGGAATTGCTGTGGAGACCGCGCAAATACTGATTTCGTCGATAACAGTACACAATCGTAAATACACGGTTGGTTTGTATACAATTCCCATAAAAAACACATTGTATGTGCCAAAGATACAGTTAACGGTGTTTGTTATCTACTGATAACGCAACAATCAGAGCGTTTTTTGCTCCCATTGCTGGTCGCCTTCCTCGTCCCTGCGACCACAAGGCAAGCTTATGGTTCTTAACTATCGACCACAGCGTCTGGAATTCGCTCATCGTGAAGTTCATCATCGTTGCAATCGCATCGTCTCCGCCTTCATTGAAAAACTCATCCAAATCGGAGAATCGGCTTCAACCACGTGTTCTTTTACATGTTGTGAGAGATCACCAAACTCCATGGCGCTGGCTATCAAGTTCGCTTTGTTTTCTTCCATGTGGCCATGGAGCCCAGCAAGGGCCTCAGATGCGTTAGAAGTTGGCATATATGCCTTTTGGTCGTGATTGCGATGGTTTTTGAAAGTGAGTAGCTATCATGCATTATTAAGAACAGGTAGTGTGTGCCAAAGCTATGAGTGGATAAGAGAGGCTTTCGGTTTTTCACTGTTATTGACTAGAATGGAATTATCGCTGCGTTACTTCGCACTTATGTCATTTTTCAGTCTCGATAGTTATGAAGCAGATTTTCAATAACAGAAGATGATACAGCTAATCGCAGTTAGGGGTCACAAATCATCTGCCCCCTCTTTTGCAGTTTTGGCTGATTTTAAGAACCGAAACCAGTCATGGCTGGTTTGCCAGATCAGCTGCTTGTTTCTCCTGAAAAGTTGAGAAGTGAAGGCGACGACTCGGTTTTCGATATTTGTGAAAGATGCGGGTGCATCCAGTTTCGAAACATCAAAATCTTCCGTTTGCCAATTTCCCCGCCACAACTTTTTTCCCCAGACTGAAACGCGCTCCACCCGCTGACGCCGCGACATGCGTGCTGTCTGTCGAAACTCGCAGTCGGGCAACTCCATTACAACATCGTTGCGAAAGCCACTGGGGCTGGGATTGTTGCTCGGGCAGAAATCGCGCCGATTGCACAACTGTAGAAGTTAAAACAGCTCCTGTGTGTCAGACGCATTGCTCGTCGTCGTTCTAATTACGAAATCCTGTATGGCTTCTTCCTCGGAATGGCGATTGCTAGCGCGTCACAATTTGCGCGTGAGCTGCTCTCTTTCACTTGATGTTGGCATGTTGCAGTTGCCAAAATGATCACAGAGAACCGATATTTCGCAAATATGACTCGGGGGTCTCTAAATATCGAGATATTTCGAAGACGAAAAAGGGCTGTGTCGAGCGTTTTGACGTTTGATTGCTTAGGTCAAAACAGCTGGTTTCTGAGCCAATTTTTGGCTGATTATTACGGCTCATTTTCCTAGGTTTGGCACCCCCTATTATCTCGGTCTTTGACCTCAATACTCTGTCATATAGAGAATTTTATATCGAAATATCTGTTATCTCGTAACTGACAGCGTTATAACTGACAGATATTACACCTGCTCATTTAGTCTAAAATTAAACAATTACTAATATCAGTCAGTTATAACACTGTCCTTTCCGAGAAAACAGATACCCCGGTCAAATACGGTCAATTCTCTATACGACTGAGTATAGAGGTCAAAGACCTATATAGTGCAATCCAAGAGTAATACTTCTGCTGTTATTGCGAAACTGTTCAATAACTATCGAGACTAAAAATGACATAAAGTGCGAAGTACGCGCGATAGTTTCATTCTAGCCAATACAGTAAAAACCCAAAGCCTCTTCATCATCATAGCTTTGGCACACACGACCTGTTGTTAATAATGCATGGTAGCTACTCACTTTCAAAAACCATCGCAATCACGACCAAAAGGCATATATGCCAACTTCTAACTCATCTGGGGCCCTTGCTGGGCTCCATGGCCACATGGAAGAAAACAAAGCGAATTTGATAGCCAGCGCCATGGAGTTTGGTGATCTCTCACAACATGTAAAAGAAAACGTGGTTGAAGCCGATTCTCCGATTTGGATGAATTTTTCAATGAAGGTGGAGACGTTGCGATTGCAACGATGATATTGTATACAGTGAAACGACCAAGTCTAAGTCAACGGGTATCTCATAACTATTATCATCATTGCTTCACCTCTCGTGCTGACTTCATTATACTTGTGGTTGTGGATTTAGGAAGCACTGTTGGCCTCTCGTTTATACCATCCCCAAACTGAACTTCACGATGAGCGAATTCCAGACGCTGTGGTCGATAGTTTAAGAACAATATGCTCGCCTTGTGGTCGCAGGGACGAGGAAGGTGGCCAGCAATGGGAGCAAAAAACGCTCTAATCGTTGCGTTATCAGTATTGAAGCATTACGACAGCTGGGACAAGCATGCCATCGATTTTCGGACGAAGCCATCAACGCAAGAAAAGCTACTGCACCGTGTGCTTGAAGCAATCGAACCGATTCTCTACAAGACCTTCGTTAAGCACGTCAGCATGATTGCTCAGTGCGGAAGGCCACGTGTTCGAAAACGATGGTTATGCTCTATTTGGTACGAACGTGAAGTTTCATCCTCGTACCGTCCCACCGGCCGTTTCCAGGAACAGAAAGAATATTTTCCGGAAAGCACAAATTATATGATTAAAGATAGAGTGCTCCGTCGTGCAACTGGGGTTAGCAGTTGACGATTTAGATCATTTCCAAAGCTCCAAGGCAAAGGTGATCATCTTCCTAGATCGGACACGTGCACAAACGCATGATAAAGAAGCAATCAGAGGAACCGGTGCAAAATGCTTTGAGAAAGGAATACCCGATTTTCTGCTGTCGCGGGCTGCTCTAGTCAACATGGGGTATCAAGATGCCTAACGTGTTATCTGCACCATCATACCAATACGAAAACCAAAGGGTGGTTCGCTGACCGACCAAGATCAAGCTCGGAACCGACGTATCTCGTCCGACCGTGTTCTGGTTGAGAATTATTTCGGCCGAATGTGCAAGTTGTGGAACGTCATGTATTTAACTTACAAGTGGAAGAGGAGTCGCTACGATAAGCTTCGCGCCTCTGTACTGCACTGATAAGCTACCATGCAAGTCTCATGCCACTACGACTTCGAAACGGCGAGTATTACAAGTTAGTGTTAGCGAAGTATCAGTCAATGGGCAACCGCCAGTGAACTCAGTGAGCGGCTACCCAGCGTGCATATCGCCTCAGAAGTGCAATTCGGAACCGACATATGTCGTCCGACCGTGTTCTGAATTATTTTGGCCGAATGGGCAAGTTGTGGAACGTCATGTATTCAACTTAGAAGTGGAAGAGGAGTCGCTACGATAAGCTTCGCGTCTCTGTACTGCACTGACAAGCTACCATGCAAGCTCATGCCACTACGATTCAAAACGGCGATATTACAAGTTAGTGTTAGCGAAGTATCATCAATGAGCAAATCCCAGTAGAACTTCGTGAACAAGCTACCCAGCGTGCATATCGCCTCAGAAGTGCACTTCGGAACCGACATATGCCGTCCGACCGTGTTCTGGTTGAGAATTATTTCGGCCGAATGTGCAAGTTGTGGATCATGTATTCAATCTACAAGTGGAAGGGGAGTCGCTACGATAAGCTTCGCGCCTCTGTACTGCACTGACAAGCTACCATGCAAGCCTCATGCCACTACGACTTCAAAACGGCGAGTATTACAAGTTAGTGTTAGCGAAGTATCAGTCAATGAGCAATCGCCCGCCGACTCAGCGAACGGCTATCCAGCGTGCATTTCACCTCAGAAGTGCAATTCGGAACCGACATATGCCGTCCGACCGTGTTCTGGTTGAGAATTATTTCGGCCGAATGGGCAAGTTGTGGAACGTCATGTATTCAACTTAGAAGTGGAAGAGGAGTCGCTACGATAAGCTTCGCGTCTCTGTACTGCACTGACAAGCTACCATGCAAGCCTCATGCCACTACGACTTCAAAACGGCGAGTATTACAAGTTAGTGTTAGCGAAGTATCAGTCAATGAGCAATCGCCAGCGAACTCAGTGAGCAGCTACCCAGCGTGCATATCGCCTCAGAAGTGCACTTCGGAACCGACATATGCCGTCCGACCGTGTTCTGGTTGAGAATTATTTCGGCCGAATGTGCAAGTTGTGGAACATCATGTATTCAATCTACAAGTGGAAGGGGAGTCGCTACGATATGCTTTCGCGCCTCTGTACTGCACTGACAAGCTATCATTCAAGCCTCATGCCACTACGACTTCAAAACGGCGAGTATTTCAAGTTGGTGTTAGCGAAGTATCAGTCAATGGGTAACCACCAGTGAACTCAGCGAACAGCTATCCAGCGTGCATATCGCCTCAGAATTGCAATTCATATTTCAGGAGATCCAGTCTCCCCAAGTGTAACGTCAAACTCGCCGCTCAACCAGGAATACCGTTATCAACCTTATCCTACGAGATCCAGCGCGCCCGGCGTGTAGGTATGTAGCGTCATCATTTTTGTGTCTAACAAGTTATCACTAAAGCCTCAGTTTTTCTTTATTAGTTTTGTTTTCCTATACAACGTCATAATCGCTTATCACTAATGCTTCAATTTCTCAATTCTAGTTACCTTATACTATTAATAGTTCACTTCAATTACTCTGACCATGTCACAGTAGGCTGCGTAAAGGGTGTAGAATTTGGTGTGCGCAAGCGCGAGAAGATGGCTTTGATTGGCTTTGGCTGTTTTCAGCTTAAGTTGTTGATAGTAAAAAGTGAAGGGAGATTGTTTACATTGGGGCTCACGCATGGATCCCTTAAACTCTCAGAGCCACCCAATTGTGGCTCACGTCACCTAGCCTACTTTTTCTTATATTCTTTGTATGCCTATCCCTGGATTAGTCGGTTTGCTTGCAAGACATGACCAAATGCACTTTCGCATAGCCAGTCCCTTTTTTTGTTGTACTATGCATTTGTCCTACGTCTTTTCCTCTCACTTTCCTACATTATACTATAGTGTAGGAAAATGAGAGAAAAAGACGTAGGCCAAATGCATAGTACTTTTCACAACAGAAGTAAACACACTCCGTGCAGCTAGACTGGGTTAGGTGCACCATCAAAGTGAAAAGAAGTACCAATGTCAATACCAGCTAGTACACGCGACGCACATGTTTGACTCTGATAATGCACTGCAGGGGTTTATTGTGACACAGGCACAGTACTTTGGCCCGTCACCCCCTTGGCGAGTGGGAGAAATATTTGAAGTGATCGCTGTCGCTTTTTCTCCAAGAGGCGCCACCTGTTTATAGCGCATCTGCTTTATCTGCATTCCATGCTCTAAACATTCTTTCTTTCGCTCATGGTTATCACTTGAAACTAGTAGATTAGTGAGTAGGTGCAATTTTAAAACCACATTGTACTGATTAGTTACGACTATTCCAGTCTGCGAAATACAGAAATTTTATTTTGCTCGATCTGAAAAATTAACATTTTGCAGCTTTTGCCACATATATTATATTTTTATCTGCCGCCTTCGAACATCATCTCAGCGGAGATTGATTATTTTGGTAAAAGCTCGGTAAATCACGGATAACCAGATCTTTTCACTTGGTGTCTATTTTATATTTCAGTAATAAACACATGCAGCAAAATCCATATAATTTCCGTTAAGCAGTCAAATTGGCAACTGCTCGGGTATTGATTTTGTTATCTACTGGGGTACTAAAAATAAACACTGTATCTCAAATCTCCTATTCCAAGATGCAGGCTCTTGTTCATACCGTAGAAGGACAAACTCTATATAATATTTGCCACATGTGACAATACTCCTATTCACGTACATCATTCGTTGCACTATACAAAATTAGAAAGATTCATACGTATTAGGTCGTTGCAAGCTTTGTATTAGGATGTTTTCTTGCGGTACGTGCACGCGTACCTGATTAAAGCGAAGCAAGAGATGTTTGCACGTTTATGGGATAGTTGGAACACAAAGTGTATCCCGAATTTGTAGCTTACGCACTGACAACGTAAAATTATCAATGAGAAAAAATGAGTTTTTTTTAACTAAACATCAACACCTTAAACTCCGCAACAAGACGAGTTGGTGTAATATATACGAAATCAAACCGTCCTGGAAATAACACCAGATCGACGTTGTATCATCGCAAATTGAAATGCGAGTGGTGGGGCGGCCCTCAGTACTGCTGTTTATAACCGTTCAAATTTCTTCATTTTGCCGTAGATGAAGCTAGCTCGATAGATGAAAACGGCTTGATATGAAGCAAGGCAAAATTAATGTTAACAATGCAATGTTTAGTGAGAAGTGTTTACCTAGAAACTATTCGATGCTTTCTCAATAGTCTTTTTTCATCCATTTGTATCTGCAAGAAACTTGATCAATCGATATACGTAAGTTCT
>MIQA02024034.1:0-16721 GCA_001887855.2 Sclerospora graminicola
TTTCGGCCAATCCGGTGCGAGCATCCATCATCATTAGTCCGTTAACTTCTGGAGCACTTCACCACATATATATAACTAGGACTATTTAATTAAATAATTAGTCCTGACCTCGTTTAATCTTGCTTAAACTATCAAGAAACAAATTATATTTGTTTCTAACCAATTGCACGCTTCCTCACTTGCAATTCATACAGTGTGAGTCTGTAACAGCCAGGCTGTTACGCTGTCGAAAATCCTGCAAGATTGTATTGTGAGCAAGCTTCTCGCCAGGTTTGTTCTCCTGAAAAGCCAAGTAAACTCCAAAACGGTTTAAAACAAGAATTGCGCCGCTGGAGTCAAGTACCGACCGCATCCGAAACCGCTGACATCGAGACATTTTCCTCATGGAGGAATCGCTTGAGCGCGTTAGACGCTGTTGCTTTTGCTGTCATCGTGTTAACGGGCTGCAAACTTGATAGGTTCATGGTCGAAATGCGGAGGATATGCAAATGAATAAGTGCTTAACAGTATTTTTCAATGGTCATACCCATAATTTTGCAAGGGTTCCGACGAAATACGTCGGAACCGGTTTGAAGCTTTTTGATAAACGGTATGATTGATCGAAATATAGCCTCTCCTATCCTTACATTGGTTGAAAATTCAAAAATATAATTTGATTGGACAGAATAACGCATCCAAATGTCATGAGGTGTCGGAACTTTAACGATATTCAACCATGGTGCTCTTGTGCTTGCAAAATTACGACCTATTCAAGAGTCTTGTCATCCTCCATGGTTTAGAGAAGTGGCCAGTTTTTTAAATATCTACATGATGTAGGTTGTACGAATATATTTATGTTGCTTGAATGTTGCGTACGTTATCTTCGGCGCCGAAGATGATTCGATACAGTTACACCTCCTTAAGTAGTGCACTCACGAATGTGAGTTCAGATACAGGACTTGTTCCACGTAGGGAAGTTCTCATTAGGAGGTGCGACTGTACTGTACACTACTACAGAAGTAATAGTAAAATGTAGTCTAATTAGTCTTAACTATTAGCTACTATAAACATATGCATTCTAGAATGTAATCTAGACTCAGTCATCTTGGATGTATTCACGTCACATGAAATACATGGTTGATCTTGGAATAGAAAAGGGGAATCCATATCCGGTGCTGGAAGTTGATTGAAGACGCACTGTGCACTGATTTTCCGTCGGACACCTTGTTCCCTGGTTGCATGTAATCTTTCTTCATAATCGGCCACTGCCTCGACTTGTGCTCGGCATTGACACCAAATGAACTCGAGATGATTAAATGCATCCTTCACAATTCCTTGAGAAATTGCTTGATTTCTTAGCTGCCATAACCATGTTATTCCAATTCCACATAGTCCTTTCCAAAGTCGCTGAAATACTTCCATGTATGAATCATCATACCACCCATGTTGTAACATCATCGCCTTTTTTATACTTGAACCTATTAAGGGCGCACGTCGCGTAACCACCGCTGTTTGAAATGTACCCAATGCCGATTCCGAGATCATCAGTCCGCTCCAGTACTGAATCAGCCTCCGCCAGAAGGCTCTCGCCCGTCTACATTCCCAAAGAATGCGGCTTATATCTGTCCTGGTCCCGGTGCATCTGTCATCGAGTTCACAACGCCTGTCTGGTGCCGTCCGGATGTGAAAGGTATTCAGTCATGGTTACAGCTCTGAACTGTACCCACACTTGATAGTTAGCTAACATCCACATCTTGTATGTTAGTCCACCAAGAACTTGTTTCACATCGATTTTTCCACTTCGTCAGCAGAGTTTTCAATTGCGGTGCTATCCCGAGAAAATACAGCTTTCGAAAGGACCTTCGTAATTTTGGCCATATCTTCCTTATTGACGTATTGTCCTCTACCGTCCAACCGATCATATGCAAGTCCGGATGGGGGTGAAAAACCACTGACTCTTCCAGTAATGATGGGGTATCATCGTTTTCCGGTATTTTACTGGTTACCACCTTCCATATAATCCCATCTGCTTGTTGTGTTAGGTTTACAATTGCTCCATTGACTTTTGCTGTACCTCGGACCAACCCAGGTGCAACTAATTCCCACATGAACGTGTCCAGACACGCCGGCCCCCAAAACAAAAGAATTGACGGTCGTTCGCCAATTGTATGACCTATTTCCACTCTTGGCGACGCCAAAATGATCGCACATAACCACCGTCCTATTTTGGCACTCGTATGTGATAGTCCATCCACTCCTTGCACCTGCCAAACATAACCAGTTTTCGTTAGTCTTACTATTCCTAAAACTCGAATTGATACTGTCGGAATGTGTTCATATTTCCGCGGAATTAACATCGCCGCTCTTTCTTCTTAAATCCACGGGTTAGACGCCCAACTATACGCCCCCCAGAACGGATCCATCGATTGTGGAAGCAGGTCGTGATAAGGATACTCATCAGTATCCAGTGTGATACTAAACACATCCCCATGTTTGAGTCCCTGGCCCTTCATTGCTAATCTTCTTTCCATGTTATCTATCGCCACCGGTAACACCGTTTGGGTGTATCTTTGTATCTGGCTGAATTGATCGGGTTTTGGCCCTAACCACTCCATGACTGTTCTGGCTACTGACCGCTGTCGCACTCCATTTACTGAGCGACCCGCTTGACATACTGTGTATCCTGTCACTGGCGTTATCATTTGCCCTACCGAGGTGTCGGTACCGAGACCAACTAATTCTAACCACGCCCTTTGATAACAATCACGTGCTGCGATAAGCCACTGATATGCTAATTTTAGGCGTTGAACTTGTAAAGCCTCAGGTATCGAGATAAGGCCTACTCCTCCAGCCGCATGCGGGGTAAATAGTAAGGTAGGCAATATCTTGTGACGCTCTTTCTCACCGATGGTACTATTCCTCCACGAAAAGGCCTTCTGAATATGCACCAGTTCTCGTAATGCATCGGCCGGGGGATCAAACATCCGTGCTGTGAAAAGAATGGAGGGAATAGCAATCACGTTAAACAATTGTACTCTTTCCATAAAAGCCGTACCACATTCCGTAGCTGTTGCTAACCGCCGCTGAATACCTCGAATTCGCAGTGCCCAATTTACACTTTGTAAGTTCACCCACCCAAAAAAATAACCCAAATATCTTATGGTTTCTCCTTCCGGTAAAACCGGTAAAGTGTACCACTTTTCAGGTACATATTCCGAATTTTGCTGGTTGTACGTGTAAACCCGATAGATCTCCAAAACGCCGGACTACTTCCAAAGCAATAGGTACTTGTTCCGCATGTCTTATGAATATTGTCGAGTCATCCACAAACGCTGAAAATCGATGTTGTATGGCGTGGTCGCTTTTTAGAGGGGAAATCCCCTCTAACCTCTTTTCCTGGAGTAAAGCCACTCCAAGTGGCTTTACTGCTAATATGAAAAGTAATGGTGCTAAAGGACACCCTTGCCTAATGCCTGACTTGACTTGAAGTGGCTCCGAAAAGTGATACTAAAAATTCCGCCGTCGTCTCTGCATGTATTCTGTTCATTAAATCGATAAAATGTTCTGAGAATCCGAACAGACGTAATACCCTGAATAAGTATTCTCGATCGACAGTATCATACGCCTTACTAAAGTCGCGAAACATTATCCCAGCGCTCTGGGCAGCTGCAGCCTTCCGTTCGTCTTTATATTCTGCGAGAGTCGACTTCATCATAATTGCAGCTTTATCCATTCGCCTGCCAGAAACAAACCCTTGTTGGGTTTCCCTTATCAGGTGCCCTAAGAAGGACTGAAGCCGACGTGCTATGATTTTAGCGAATAATTTATATCCGGTTGTCAACAAGGAGATTGGCCTATAGTCCAGGGTATCACTTGAGTCCCTTTTTTTCGTAGTGGTATGACGACCGCCTTCAAGAATGAACTTGGCGGGTCCGTACCCGCTAAAATTTCATTAAATATTCTCGTAAAAGGTCCAATCAGAATGTCGTAAAATCTTTGTAAAAGTCATTTCCAAGCCCATCATGGCCGGCTGCTTTTCTACGATCAAGACTTTTGATAGCCCATTCCACGTCCTCTTCTTAAATATTCTCCAGCAACTTTTGATTTTGTGTCGGGGTTACTTTCCGTTCACGTGGAACTTGCATAAAACTTTGTAATTCCTCCATTGAGCTGGTACTTTTAACTGTTCGGTGGCTGTAACCGAGAATTGCTTTCCAAGTAGCTGCAAATTTATCAGGAATTGATAGGGATTCTGCAAAGGGCGGTCCAGATGTTGCAATTATTCTGGACACAGTCTGGTCTCTTTCCCAGATGGATGCCCGTTTGAATAACCATCTGACACCTGCAGCCGATCTGTGTAAACGTAATCCTCGACGAAATGACCGTTCTTTATGGAGCGCTTCCGCAAGGGCGTGAACAATATGTTTTCGTTCCGTAGCATTATCCCGAGCAGTTCGTTGAAGATGATGAAGCCTCCTGCGCCTTCTCTTGGCTACCTTCTTCCGTACTTGATAGATTACATCTCGAAATTCATCGATACTGTGATCCCATGTTACGACAGATTGAATTGACCGCAATCTCCTCGTGAAACGATCGGCCAGCATGGTTTGAATCGGATCGTTTTTGGAGCCTGGGAAAGGATATGGCATCCGTCTATTTGAAAAATGAGTTCGTGATATCCTTGGATCTTTCAAACACAGAAAAACTTGATTGTGATCAGAGAAAACTGGTGGTGCTTCTTCTGCTACCTAAACAACCCAATTTTTCCACTGCTCGGAAACATAAAATCTATCTATCCGACTAGCTTGATTTTTACGCCAATAAGTGTAATGATCAGAGGGGTCAATTGATAACTTCCCCACCACAGGCATCATTAACAGGCGTGCATCCCATAATTGCCAATCGGAAGTTAGTCTGGAAAGAGCGTTTCTCTCTGGTCGGGTCGAACTGGTTCCTCCCAAACGGTCTAAAGCAGGAGTGTCCGAGTGTCCACACAATTAAAGTCCCCGCCAACAAAGCAATTCTTCGGGTTACGTTGAAAAATATTCCGCAAATCTCCATTAAATATTTCTCGACTTTTGCCATAACTCGAAGGTCCATAGATATTTAGTAAGACACTGTCATTCCATTTGACTATCATTACGCGATGCGACCATTTCTCTGGTAAGCAAGGGCTAATTTGATCTGCAATATTTGGACAGACAAGAATAGCCACCCTACCTTGTTTGTAAGGGTGTACACTCCAGTAAGAAAGAATCTTCTTTTGGCCTTTCTGGACCCAAAGGAGTGAAAAAAATTTTGAAACTTCTTCACGTTCCTCGATGGATGCCATATGTGTATCCTGCAGAAATAGTATGTGCGCACGGTACTCCGAACCACCTCGTCGCCAGGAGTTCATCCAGTCCGATATGGCTTTTTGTGCAAAGCCCCGTACATTTTGACTTAAAATAATAGTTGTCAGAGGATTAGAGTCATTCGAGATTGACTCCCTTACTGGTTTATATTCGATATCCTTAATAAGGCGATGCTTCGTAAAAAATCGAGATTTTTCATATTATAATACGGATCGGTAGCAGACAAATGTGGTGTAGCCGCTCTCAGAAAATCTTCTTGAGACGCGAACACCCACGGGGGGGGGGCAGACGACTGACTATCGGAGGGGGTACTCCGTCCATCCGAGTCATGATCCGATCCGGCATCCGGCCGAATGGATCGGTCACTTCCATCCGCTTGATCGTGACGACTCGGATGTTGCATGTTGAAAGCTCACCTTGTTTACCCGTCAGTACTGGCGGTTGCGCTCTCTTGGTGGACCCTAGGGCGAAAAGTGTAAATCTGTCGAATAGAGAGATGAGTGTTAGGACTAGGCGTAGCTCCTGGGCGGAAATCGTCACCGGGGAGCTCGACTGGCAATATACTTGAACTTTGTATACTGCCGGCTGGACCGAGAATAATCGATCGGCCAGCCAAACCAATAATAATGAAGGGTAAATCCAAACGTGTATGTAAAGGGGAATCCAAATATAACTCCACACTCTTCCACAGAAGGCCAAAATGTCACCACTTCCCAATACCTAATACCGTGTTCAAAACACGGGCGACTTGAGGTGAGTATACGAAGTCGCCGCGACTCCCGGTCAGGGGACTTCCGGTGGGTTAACTTAACCTTCCCAGGGCAAACCAATAACAGCAAGAGGGGACCTTGTTAGCCCTCTGCCGTGAACCAATAAAAGCGACTTGTGTCTAAGAAAGCGAAACGTATACTGATTTATCCCTATATCCAATACTCCCTTTTGTGTAACCTACCCCAAATAGCCCGGCTGACCAGTCATGTGTCTTACCCGAAGTAGCCCGGTTAACTCCGATTTTTTGTGTATCCGCCTGGCCGGTACACCAACCCCAGATGGTACCAGCCCGGCAGGTACACCGAACCTAGCTGGTACCAGTCCGGCTGGTACATTGTACCCGGCCGGCTCGGCCGGATGGCCATCCATCCGAGCTCCCTGGCCGCTGGCGCTAGCACTTCCTTGGCAGCTTCTCATCCGATCCGGGTGCCTCCTTCATCCACTAGAACACTCATCTTCCTTCAGGCTCCTTTCACTCATACCTTCCAAACAATCCGCCACCAATCCGCCCCTCGGCCGTCCAACGTCCGCGGTCGTCCCGTCCGCTTAGCCCGCTAGCCCAACTATCCACGCTCTCTGTCACGTTCGTCCGGCCTGATTCCAAGCCTGGCGCCGTCCGGTCGCTTGTAGGTATGCTCGGCGGCGGCTATCCGGCGCCCACGCCCTTGGTCCGTATTTCTGCCAATCAGAATGCGCCCTCTGGAAAGTACTTCACATTAATTCATAAGTCACTTTACCACAGCCGCCCCTGAGTCGCGTCACAGCCGCGCAACGGTTGAGGCACGATCTCACCCGAACCCAGTTGATCTGATCCTGCTTATCCATGCCCCGCTTTGGTACGTCGTCCCACTAATTTATAACGATTTTCGTGAACCCGGTCGGTCTCCCCACCGGCTGGCAATCACGTCCACAGATGCTGACTTTATATTGATTTGTTTTCAGTCTTGCAAATCGACAAGGATGACGTCTCGCTCTCGTGGACGACGACTCGCCCGCCAGCGGGGTGGAAGTCGCAAAACCGCCGAAGTCGTCCCGTACTCCCGATCTGGTGTTATCGACCGCCGACGCTGAAACTGCGCTCCGCGTTCACGGCCAGGCTTGTGGCGACCGGGACAGTTTGAAGGCCGCCGTCTCTTCCCTTCAGGCGGAGCTTCGATCCTGTCGGGCTGACTATGAAGTTCTGTCGCAGAGATTCAAGACCTCTTGTTCGATGCTGGAACGCGTGGACCCCCGAATCACTGAGCTGAAACTCAGTCGTCAAGAAGCGGAGGGCGAAGTAACCCGCCTCAGGGCAATTGTGGGCCAGCTTACGGTCGCCCTGCAACGGGCCGCCGCGCCATCCGCCTCCGTCTCCGAAGCGGCGGGGATGGAGAAAAGGCTGGAGGCGTTGACCGCCCAAGTGGATAGCTTGGAGCACATCCAAGCTGACTTGGTCCAACAACTCGCCGCTGCCAACCGCCGGGCCGATGAAGCTGCCGTTCGGAGACCTTCTCCGGGACCAAGTGATCTTCAGAAACAGGTGTCCGATCTCGAGGGCCAAGTCGCCATCCTGACGGAAGAGAGAAACCGTCTCCGCATGCTGGCAGACGTCGTTGAGCCCCTCCGGACTGCCAATCAGGAGTTGGTTCACCGATCAAAACTTCAACGTAAGTGCCTCTTCTCCTCTTGTGTTGTAACCCAGTCGCTTACAGTCTCCATGTCCTTATCACTCCGCAGTCCAGCAGCTGGAACAGCTGAAACAGCAGTCCGCCGAGATCCCTGACATGTCCCAGGAACTTTCACACCTTCGTATCCGACTCCGCCAGGTGTCCCAAGAGTTAGATAAAGTGCGGGACAACTGAAACCACCTGCGCGAGTCCCACACTCAAGCCCTCCGCCAGATCTCTGATCTGGAGCAGCAGCTGCGGGAAACTACATCCCGGCAACGGGAGCAGCGGTCTGAGCTCTACCGGGCCCGGCGAAATTATTTCGACACCCATGCCATGCTGGCTCGGGCCGACCGTGTTTGCGCTACCATGCTGGACAAGGAGGATCGTTTTAGGTCCTTGTTGTGTAAATTGCAAGACCAGCTCGAAACGATTCGAAGCCAGGCCGCTCCTCTCCTGCAGGCTCCTTTGAGTGCCCGAGAGTCCATCTTGGCTGTCTTGGGGATGGTGGATCAGAGGAAAACCTCTCCACCGAATTCATCCCGGTCGTCCGCTTTGGCGGAATCAGGACTTGAGGAGCTTCCTGCCGGCCCTAATCCGCCCTTGTCGGTTCAGACCTCTCGTCCGCCTCAGTGGGATCGGGGAGTGGAAAACGTCCGGCCAGTTCCAACCCTTCCTTGGCCGGTGCTGACCCGCCCAAACGGAGAAAGACGAGCGAATCCTCCCCTTCGCGCCCATGTCATCCGGACAGCGAAAAAGAATTTGAGTTGGACAGCGATGACAGCTTGTTCGCAAGGCGGTCAGCTGCTGCATCTCCTCCTCTTTCACCGGGGAGAACTGGTCTCACCTCTAGTTCATCCTCTAGTTCTGAAAAGGACTCGGAATACGGTCCGGCCGTTGCTTCACCATCCGGCTCGGCAGCCGCGTCGCCATCCAGCTCGACAGCCGCTCCACCATCCGGTACCCGGATCAGTCCTCCGTCTGATTCTTCCTCGGATTCGGGGCCGCCTTCCCCTTCGTACATCTATGATGATGATGACGAAGAAGACGAGGATTACGACGACCAGCAGATGTTCGCCGAGTTGTCTCGCTCTCGCGCGGATACCCGTCGTCGCCTCTCAAATTCCGGTGGCCAAACGACGGATCAACTGGAACCCGATCAGATTATCGATCTGCAAACTCCGCCGCCGGCAGGTTTTGGCTCCGGGGGGCATGATCCGTCTAACCTCTCCTTGCCTCCCGGCACTGTCGACACCCCGGCCTCTCAGGTCGCCCGTATCTCGAGCTCCAACGGAGTAGCCGAGGTGAAGGTGGAGGACAACGAAGAGGACATCCCTGATCAGTAATTGACTCCTCCCGACCTGAGCGATCCAGAAGCACCTCTCTCCCAAACTCCGGCCAAACGGCGATCCGCTCCAGTGGACCAGATCCCTCCACTAGGCGAGCGAGCTGTTCAAAGTAACTGACAGGGCGATCTGAGGAGTGGTTGAGTGGGAAGACTCCAAGATGGACGATACGAAGTCAGGGTCGTCGTTGGACGAATGAGACTGGTCGTGATCGGTGCCGTGGTCGTGGTCGGGGTGGTCGCCGGATCAGCCGAACTAGAACTGGGAGGTGAGTCGGTGATCGGGCGGGTGGCCAAAGATGACGAAGAAGGAAGAGAAGATCGGCTCGAGTCAGCCATGGTGATTGCCAGAGAGGAAGTTTGTAAGTGAGTGAGTCGAACTGCAGTCGTTGCGCGGCTGCAGTTAGTCTCAGGGGCGGCTGTGGTAAAGCGATCGGAAAATATTGAGACTGAAGTGGACCACACATGGCCGTTGATTGGTGACGATAGAACACCCATCAGCATATGACGGTTGATGGGTGGGAAAATGCTGATCACAGTAAAGAGGAAAAGGTGGCGGACAACGGGTATTCACGATGTGAAGAAATCAGCCAAGTACTGTCATTACGCCCAGTCCCAGACACTGATGGAACGATGGAGATCACGATCACGATCGTTATCACAGTTACTAAGTGGAGTTCCCGTGGATGTAATATGAGGTGAGCAACTGTTGATATGACGTTCAAGGGCAGCCGTCCAGCCGACCTATGAATGGTATAGTGGTTGAAGATGATCATGACACGAAGTTACGGCCTGATCAGCTTATTATGCCCGAACAATGAAGATTAGATGTGGAATGAAGTCGGGCATGTGGAGTGGCAGGCTGTGTGGATGATGATAACCTATGGGTTTGTTCGAAGATGACGTGGCAAGGCCTGATCAGCCGAGATCGGTGTTATATGGTTGCCCTGACGGGGTATAAAGGTCGGGAGTATGACTTAGCAGATGAATTGAGTCGTGATGATGATGACCCAGAGCGTTTCCGAGGTGACCAAGGGCTGATCGGCCTGATCACCACCTGATCACTCGGCTGATCACTATGCCGATCGTGATCAGGGCTGATCAGCCTCTGATCAGCGTCCAGATGCAAAGGCAAGTAAAGTTCTCGGTTCAGTCGGGCTGGATACGAAGTGGGCAAGTGTTAGAAGAGCAGATCTCAAGTGGTTTCAAGGTCGTTTGGCGAAGATCGGGATGGGTTGAAGATCTTTCTAGGAGTCGGGTCGTGATCAGGGCAGAAGTGGTACAGATCAGCTTGAAGGTGCAGCCAGGATGGGCAAGGTGGTGCTACGCAACCGTGCGACAAAGTAAATAGGTTCGAAGTATAAGTCAGGCATGAGTTGATGTACGGTACACAGGTATAGGACATTGCATATATAATAACAGGTTTTCCCTAAGCAAAGAGTCGCTCCGCCACGTGTGCGGTCATTGGGAGCACAGGGTTGATTAGTCCCCTCTTGCTCAACTAATTCCCGGTTAAGACGCACTTAGACGCATTTTGTCTTACCGGAAGACCCCCGACGGGTTTGTTTAGGTGATCGAACCTCACCCTCAACGCACACGTGTTTGGAGCACGTCAATAATATTGGAAAAGGTTTTGTGGAGATAACGTTTGTGGATTACTGTGGAAGATCGTGGTTTGATCGCGTTTTCTTGGTTTCGTATTATCTCTATCTCATTGGCTGGCCTGATCGAACGAACTTTCCCGATCAGTGCCTAGATACTGATTAAGTATCGACCCCAACCCGTTCTCCGGTGAAGATTTCCACCCGAGGACACCCCCCGTCTCGAGAAGGTCAAACCCTCCGACCTGATCAAGATCATCGTTTTCGTCACCGAGTCCACCTAAGTGAGTGTAACCACCCCCGATCAACGGGTACACAAGGTGAGATGGAGTTGAATATAGATCCTGACGCGCATGAAAACCGTCCAGATGACCGGGAGGATCAGATCAGTCACCACAATGGTGATTCATCTGATTCTGATGCTGATCAGGATCGACGGAGTACCCCCTCCGATAGTTGGTCGTCCGGGTCAGTGGGTATCCGGATTCCGCCCAAGACTTCGGTCATGGATTTGGAAATCGGCTCCACCACAATGGTGCGCGTGCCCGGATCACTTGGTGACTCAGGATATCACCGTGATTCCTTTGATGATGAAAAAGATGTGAAAATCAAGTGGAGGAAGCTTTTTCGGGTGTATTGGAGGAAGGCGTATCGCCTCCGATGCTGTCCATTTCTAAAGGAAGCGATGATCGACCTGGTCTGGTGGAGTGCCAGGTCGAGATTAAAGATGAAACAACTCCCCACATGGCCCCGATCGAGGCCGATCTGGGTTATAGTAAAGTTGACTATAACCCAGGAAAGGATCGAGGTGTTAACCTTGATCCTATGCATAAGAAGAAAATGGAAAAAGACAGAAAAAAACATGGGGGCGGATCATTGCGATCCACCTAAAAAATATGTGAAACCTAAACCGAAGATCTTCGAGGAGGACGAAGAGAAGATCGAACCAGCCGAGAAGACCACTGTTCAAGATGTGGAGCGACTGTTCTATCTTCGAGAGTTTCACAAGTTCCTGGCTACCAACCGAGTGATGAAGATCATTAAACCTAAGATCATCGGGAAGCTTGAAGGTCGAGCGACCCGGCCGGTGATCACAGGCAGTCAACTTGATCTGATCAGGAACCTCTTGGCGCAGATCGACGAAGTTGGCTTCACTACTGGTGCCTTCGATGCGAATATGCTTTTCGATCTGAATCAAGAGACGATCAGAGAAGCTATGACAACTCTGTATGATCACCTTGCCTCGTTACTAGGGGCGAACCCAGTGGTTCAGTCACCGATCGCGGATCCTTCGCACTGATCACAGTTGGTTGAGTATCCTATGGATATTGAGTCGATATATCAATCGTCATCACAATCTGGAGCGGCATCCACCGACTCCTCGGTTGGGATCACACGTATGACGTTGGGCCCGAAAGGGATCAAGCAGATCGACCCCAAGATCGAGTCGCAGAACAGGAAGAGGAAACCTGAACCTGGTCGAGTCGGATCGGACGATAGTTTTGAAGACGCTCAGGAAGTGCCACAGAACAATCCGACTCCCAGCACTGGTCATACCAACATGCCGGAGGTCCCAGAGCAATTGGAAACCATGTTCGCGACTATGATGAACCGATTTGCGAGTGAACAATATGGATTACCTCAGTACACACCTGGGCAAGGACAACCATGGCGATCAGCATCAAACATGAATCAATCCGCTGAGAAACCGATCAAGAAACCCGTGGACGTGGATATGGAATCGGTCCGATCAGCCGGAATTGTTCGATCGATATGCCAGGCCGGTCACCAAGATCGATTTCACAGATCACCCCCACGTAGTGATGTGGACATGGAGTCAGAAGGCGAGATCAGTCAGCATTTCGATCCGGATGATCTGGACATTGAGATGCCTCGTAGGGCGAATATGGCCTCCGCGCAGGCATTTGACAGTGATTCCGGAACGATCACCCGAGTGCGAATGTCTGCGATCTCGGAGTTGAAAGATTTTACCGGCAAGGATATGGATGATGATCAGGCTAGAGCTTGGTTGCGTCGGACTAAATCAGCCTCATTGAGAGACAAGACACAGGAAGGTGAGATATGTCTGATCATCGCTGATCTAATGATAGGTCCGGCCAAGAACTGGCTTAAGGAGCTGAGTCGAGAAGTGCGGTTGAAGTGGCCTCGGTTGTGTGAAGAGTTTAATAGCAGAATTGCAACTCGGGGGTGTCTGTCGCTAGACAGTATTACCACATGAAGAAAAGATCCGACGAGACGCCGATCGAATACTTACATCGGCTGAATGTTGCTGGTCTACGTGCGAAAATGCCGATCAAGGACCCACGACAACCGGATATAGCTCGCGAGCATGTCGAACACTTTATTGACACTCTGGATAATCGTGATCTGGCTGATCAGCTAACCCTGCTCCGTATAAAGGATTCAGAGCAACTGGAATTGACTCTGAGGACGCTGCAGCGAGCCAAAAGTCGACAGGCCAAGGTCGAGGTAGGATCGAACCGGTACCGGTCAAGATCACACCCTGATCAGGGCAAGATACCGGCGGCACGACCAGCCCGAGCAATTTGGATGATCACGAAGGAATCGGACAGTTCCAGCTCGGAAGAAGAAAGTGGTCAATCAAGTCTGAGCTCGGACGAGGAACAGTATCGTCATATCTTTACGACGGAGCCAGTGTATCGCCCGAGATCATCGGCTAATGGCATGGATGGACGGAAACTTGGTGGTATTCAACCTGATCAGGACCGATCTCGTAAGAAATGTGTGCATTGTGGGTCGACCAAACATGGAGATCGTGATTGTTGGAAAAGAATTACGTGTGGAAAATGTGATCGTAAAGGTCATCCTTCTGATCATTGCTTTTTCGTATGCAAAACTTGTGGGAAGCTTCATGACGCCGGTGCCTGCCCTATCGAAGAATTTTTTAATCTGATGCGCAAGTGGTATGTGCCGACTAAACATGCTGGTATGCTTCCACCAAATGTCGAGAAGATGTTAAACTAGATCGCTCGCCAGGTTGGAATCTGGTTCGAGCCGAGCGATCTACGTTCTGCATTTATGCATATGTCGGTAGCGGAGATAAGTTTGAGGAAAAGAAGATAACCGACAATACATGTTCTTATTCAAATTGCATCGATCGGTGTCCGATCTACAGTCTCAGAGTGGATGAATATTCCCGATCGGACGTGATCATGGAGTTGGATCTACTACCCGGTGAATCCCGAGGATACTGGAAGTATCACTCTCCCGACAAGTGGTTTAAACAGGCTAAAGCTAATGGAAAGATCAACAATGAAAAAGCCACTATTCTATTTGACTCTGGGGCAGAAGTCTCGATCATCGACTCCACCTTTGCTCGTAAGGTGGGATGTCGTATAGACAGTACCCAGAGGCAAGAATGTGTTGGGATCGGCGAAAGTTCATATATGACGGAAGGACGATCACGTGTTAAGATCACCCTGGCAGGATCCCTGGTCTACTATTTAACGCTTGGGTTGGCCGGTTAGCCGGTCAAGACGCGATACTGGGAATGGATTTTATGGTACCAGCCGGTATACGACTTGACCTGTCTCATGGAACCCTGACTCTGCCGGATGAAGTGCAGATTCAGTTATCCGGCCGACGACCTTTATATGGTACTCATGTACGGATGTTAAAAATGGGTCAGTACGAGAACATCGGGGTGTCCCGATCAGTCGATGTCATGATTCGGCCGAGTGATCGGCAACAGAAATTGTGGCTGACCCGTGGTGAACGATGGGTACCAACGTTCGTTAAAGGTATCGGCAGATCAAGTTACATCAGGGTCACGAATATATCCGATCAGCCGCTGATCATCCACGAAGACATGATCTTAGGGATGTGGTTACCCGAAGGGAAAGTACCTCGACAGATCGGATATGTCTCAGTGGGATCACGAAGATATATTGAATGGCAGAATCTGGCTTATCAAGCCACCACAGACCTGATCAGTGACGAAGACTTAGCGGACGAAGATAACTCACCTATGGTCGAGAAGCCGGAATATTCTACGCCGACCAAGTTGCTGATCAGGAGACCACCGATCGGAGCGACAAGGGAAAGCCGGGTCAAAGAAGGCCCACAGATATTGAGTATTATTAGGCCCGGCTCACCGAAAACAACGGATCCAGAAAGCGGAAATGACGATGAGGAGTTCAGAAACGATCATGAGAAGAAAAAGGAGGATGAATCTGTCGAAGTCATTACGGAGGAAAGTGAGCCCGAAGTAGATCACCAGTCGGATGATTTACAAGGGGCGACTCAAGATGATACCGATCAGAAAAAGGCAGATCAGGTAGACGAACAAGTGTGTATACATGAAGGTGGTGATCAGTACATTGAAGGTATCGAGAAGCAGATGGCCGTTTTACCAGAAGTATCGCCCAATATGCCAGAAGTCACCATGGAAGATCTACAGGTCGGTGATCCCGAAGTGAACACTCCCGAGCAAATCGATCAGCTAAAGAAGATCATCTGGAAAAGGCGCCACTTCTTGATGGGGAAAGGTAACGCCCTACCCCCAGCCGCATTCGGAGCTGTTTGTGATATAGAGTGGGAAATGCGAGGCCGATCGCTCAGCGTTGTCGTAAAGTTGCACCTCAATACCGGAAAAAGTTATCCGATTTGATCAAGGGTTTGCTGAGTACAAAGATCATCCGACCATCAACATCGCAGTGGGCATCACCGATCGTGATCGTGATTAAGAAGAATGGGGTTGGTATTAGATTGTGTATCGACTATAGAATGGTGAATCGCCTCACGAAGTTGATGGTCTATCCGATGCCCCTGATCAATGATTTATTAGAAGATCTGGATAAAGTTTTATGGTTTTGCTCGCTGGATATGGCTAGTGGTTTCTGGGTGGTTTCGATGACTGATCGCGCTCGAGAGACCTCGGCTTTCGTTACACCTTTTGGGCTTTTTGAATGGAATCGGATGCCGTTTGGATTAAAGAATGCCCCACAGATCTATCATAGGCTGATTGACAATGCTCTCTATGGGTATTTCCAGATCAGTGCTGATCGGGAAGTCACCGATCTTCATGATGTGTTTACAGAAGGTGAACCAGACCAAGATCAGGGCCGATCAGTATTGGGAAGGCGATCATACATAGATGGCATCTTGGTCACAGCAACATCCTGGGACATGCTATGCGATAAGGTCGAACGACTCCTGAACACCTGCGAGCGCTGGAATTTGTCGATCAGTGTGGTCAAGAGTTTCTGGGGTCAACCCAAGGTCGCTTACCTCGGCCATAACGTGTCCATCCAAGGTCTGGAGGCAAACCCGAAAGATCTGGCTGCTCTCAGCAACTTGCCCTTCCCCCGATCACTGAAGGCCATGCAATCCTTTCTCGGATCTCTGAATTATTATAGCCGGTTTATCGAAGACTTCTCGATTTACGCCGCTATACTATACGAACTGAAGGAAGTTGATTATCATGGGCTACGAGAACGCGATCGGGTAGGAAGATCACCAATTGAGACTGATCACGAAGTGGAATTTACTGAAATGGATCTCAAGACTAGATCACTGATCGTTCGGACTGATCCGGGGTCAGAGGACCACATGAATCGAGCTATGGTAGCCTTCAGTATGTTAAAGGCGAAGATGATCTCGACGCCGATACTGAAACACTTCGATCCGGAGAAGATTCCCGTGGTGATCCTTTATGCCAGTAAATGGGCAATATCGGCCGCACTGGTCCAAGATCACGATGGAGTTTATGCCCGGTGACGTTCACAAGCCAAACATTAAAACCGAACGAAGTTAACTATGGTATTGTGGATAAGGAGGTGCTAGCATTATTACGTGGATTGGATGTTTGCTACTCTATGCTGGTAACTAGATCAATTAAGGTATTATCCAGGCGATCTAGTTTGGCGTGGTTACTGTCCGCGAGTGGTTTAGATGGAAGGCTGGGGCGATGGACAGCGGTGTTATCTCAGTGGACCTTGGAGATCATCAAGTGCACCAAGGGCGAAGAAGAAATTCTTGGAAC